>PVKE010029171.1:0-20438 GCA_004027555.1 Craseonycteris thonglongyai | reverse complement strand
TTTTTTTTTTTTTATCTTTTCACATTTATAGAGAGAAATTATCTTTTTGTCTTCAGTGCATATTTATTTCTATTTTACTTTTGACAGATAGAGAGAGAGACAGAGACAGAGACAGTTAGAGAACCGAACTGTGGGAACTCCCCAGTTCAGCATGTGGGTCCTGCCTGGGCCGGAGCCAGGATTCGATCCTCGGTCCTCGGGGCCTCAAAGCGAGCGCTCAACCCACTGAGCCGTCCCGGCTTTTCCCGCCATACATTTTAATGAAGCAAATAAGTCACTAATAACCCCACTGATAACACTGCTATGTTTGGGGATGAACTTAATAAAGGAAAATTAATATGGCACATGCAGCCCTTAAACAAGTGCCTAAGAAGCCTAATATGATTTACTCCTTCAGCTAGTCACACTCTGATTGTACAGCCTCTGTTCATCTGCTCAAGGGAATCTGTTTCATGTGAAATAAAGAAATAAATAATAAATAAATAAGTTTATTGACCACCAGGTGTCACAGCCTGTTATATGGGCTGGTAGATTTCAGGTCACTCAAAGTTCAGCAGATTTCCTAAGTATACATATGTTTTGGTAGTAATACTACCTTGGAAACCACACATGTAGAAACTTTTTTCTGCCAGAGCCCAGAGAGAGCTTCATGCTTCCTTTAAGTTGTAAGATCTCAACAAATGGATACATTTTTGTGAAGTAATATACTCTCTGTCTAACAGAGAGTATATTAGTTAAGGATTCTGGGAAAGAACATATGGGACTTTTTCACTTTTCATTAAAATCCTGGCAGAAGATTCCTGAAGCTAGGCATCATTAAGATTTTACCAACCAAAACAATTAAGTTGGACATAGTAACTGAGCAATACTTTCTAGTTGAGGTAATTGATAAGCAAGGAGGTTATGTCACTCACCAATAACACACACACAGCATAGAACAGAGCCAACAGTCAAATCAAGTCTCTTAGACCAGATAATGTAGTAATGTACATGTGTAGTATACAGCTCTAATAATGTCCTAATACATCTGTGAATTATTATATGCACACACCAAACAAAAAAAGAACTTAAAGGATGAGGTAAAAATGATGTTTTTATGTCTTGCTAACTGTGATAGCTTCAATATTTTTAGTTAAAATCTCAAAGCAGGGGAAGCCAGGATGGCTCAGTGAGTTGAGCGCTCACTTTGCAGCGCTGGGGTCCCAGGATCGAATCCCGGCCCCAGCCCATGCAGACCCATGTGCTGAACTGGGGAGTTCCCCTAGTTCAGTTCTCTCTCTGTCTCTGGATCTCTCTCTCTCTCTCTCTCTCTCTCTGTCAAAAACAATTCTTAAAAAATCTCAAAGCAGACTATACAGTTAAGACAAGGCTTATTCTTAACTATGGTAGATACATATCTCTATTTCAAATATTCTTTTTTATAATATTAGTTCTAGGGTACCTGTTTCTCATCAGATCTGATTATATCATTTTTTTTTCTTTTGCCTACTGAGGAAGTTAATTAAGAGTTCATATAAATTGTCAAATCTGCCATCTTTTATTACTTGTTGTTATGACAGGATTGGTATTATTTTTGACCTAGACTTACTCATCAGGATTCTTTTTAAGCTTCTTGCCCATGTCACAAGGGTTTTGTTTAGGTAAAAGACGGTAATATCACTGAAAATCCCAGTTAACTACGAGCATGTAAATTATAAGACAGCACACAATTTTTAAAGCCAACACCTGTGTGAAGATACCACTGGCAGTCCCTCTGGGAAGGTGACATTTCCTCCTGATACCTCACCTACACCGTGATACATTGGACAAGCAGCAGTTGCATGGAATTGGGTTCCAGAGTAAAACAATTCATATATTATGTATATTTCTCTACTGTGCCTTATTCCTTTCTTATCTTTCAATTTAAAATGTATGCATAGAGGCTCTATTTTTTCTCACATTCAACTTCAAAGATTATCCTCTCGGGGCATAACTATCACAATGCAGAGTTAGTGCCATTAAGACATGTCCTTAATACAATGTCCTCATACCTGATTCTATGCCTCTTCCAATAAATCCTTGTTTGTCAACATATTCCAGTTACTCTCCCAATGTAATCCAAAATTTCATGTGATGTTGAATTACCTATTTCTAAACTGCTCAATATGGATTAGAATCCACATGCATCCAGGAAAACATGAGTAATATTATGGCAGATTTATATAGAGTTTGGTCATTTGTGGAATTTAAGTAGATTTATGTAGACTTTAAGATTTTAGCCAAATATAATAAAGGGGAATGCTCAAATACATAAATGCATATATTTGTATGCTCTTTCAATCTCAGCTGGAACTCAAAAAACTCACATAACAATTGTTGCTTATATACTAGGGAATGTGTTTGTTTTTTAGCAGGATTTTTTTTTAGTCCATATAATTTTTCATTTTGACTGTAAAAGGGTTTGTATATTTAGCCCCTTGGGTCCTAAACAAACAACAATGTGTCATTTCATCCACACAAGTGGGCGATCCAAACTGATGTTCTGCTCTACCCACATGTATCCACAAATTCAAAATCTAGAGAAAGCCTGCTTCTGCCAGTTACCAGGAGACTTATAATACAAACGAGAACCATGTCCCATGGAACTTAAGGTGTCCTGCTACAGACATCTGTCATGGTTATATTGATCACATTAACTCTCAGGGTGAAAAGGGAAAGGAAATTTCTATTGTTCAGTAATTATTTGCGTATTAAGAAATTATTTTAAATTATCAGTCTTTTTACATTCCCCAAGCAATCTCTACAAACTTTTTATGCTTAAATCGTTGAGTTAAATTTCACCAAATCACATGTGTCCCAGGACGCTTCCATTTCACAACTGTTTAAAGATACAAGCATGACTTGCTTCTGTATAGCATGCCACATACATTTGGAACAGACAATATAGATTACAGTTTTCTCAAATGTTTCATTTCAAACACAGATATTTCAGAGGCTGACAACCTAGATAGATGCAATTCTTTTTCAATATAAAAGTAATTTGTCACATAAAAAATATTTAAATATTTTTAATAAAATTAATTACACATCTGGGATAGAAGTGAGGGATAGAAGACATCTTATAAAAAATCTTTCCCATTTTGAGATATAAAACTTTAAAATTAATGTTTCAATAACAACTGATCTTGTCTGTCATTCACTTGTCATACCCATAGTCAAGAAAGTGAGGAATACAATGCTTTTTAAATAAAACTGTTTTGAAAAGCCAAATATCACAGAAGACCTAAGTAGAACTGCTCTCAGATGCTTCAGGGATAGCAAGGTTTAAGTATGGTAGATATTTTTCTGAATTTGGAGCCAGGTGAAGATGACCCCACAGAATAACAGGAGGTACTCAGAGTCTTAATTCATGGGGATTTCTCATACCTTCCCCTTAGACATGTTTAATTAGCCAGCGCCTGTTGTGTTGGGTAGATTTGGATACAAATGTAAAAAAAGAGGTATTTTAATCTCTTTTTATCAGTAGTCCCCTAAAGCCAAGGCAGGTGTCTGTGGGATTAAACATAATTGCAAAGGGAGAAGTAGAGAGAATAAGAGAGTTAGATAATAATTCCCAATAGAGCTGGAATTTGAGAATGGGAGCAGGTGCTGCAAGAGGCCCCATGCATCCAACTACTTTGAGCTGTGATGTTGTGTGAAGGCCCACATATTCATCCTTTCAGCGGGGAGAGCACAGGCAGCCTGTGAGGACAAAACAGCCCCGCCGGAGTCATGCCAGGATGGCCGGCCTCCGAACCACGGCTACCGGGGTAACCAGACCCTGCTTCTCACTGCTGCCTTTGTTGGGTGGCAGCCACAGGAAACAAAGTGCCACTTCTTACCATTGTACAGGCACATGCATAATCATCCTCCTTTTTGGCTTATCATCATGAATTAGCAATTACTCTATTATTAGATGGAAGAGCGGCAGCAGGTGACAAAGCACCACAACTTCAAGTTTAGAGTTCTGAACCCCCTCATTTAGTTTCTTTTTTCCGTTTTGGATGGACCTCTTCAGCAAGTGTATTCCTATTGTGCAGAAAATTCTATGATCCCATAGAAAAACGGTTTTCTTTCTCAATTTGGAGGGTCTGACCCATGGTTCTACTGGAGGCGGGGAGAAAAGCACTAAAGAAATATAGACAAAAAGGTCCTTCTTCAACTCAGAGAGCACCTGGACCACACAAAGGAGACACAACCCTTACAGCTCTCACCCACCCACTGTGCCAAATCGCCTTCCCATCGCAAGCTGACTCTTCGGAGCTGCTATGACTCTGTCTGGACTCTTCATTGAAGAGCCATTATTTACTGAAACTTTTGAGAGAATGCCATTTTTTATTTAGTTGAACCCACAGTTCTCTAGCATTTGAAAAATAAGAGCAGAACTGGGAGATTTTAGTTCTTTTGACCCTGGGCTTTCTAAACTCCGTGAATGGGACATAACTGATAAATTATTTCAACGCATCTTGAAAAAAGGAAGCTTTTTGTAGACCTCAGAAAGAAGAACCCCTATTTTTCAATCTGGGATATATTTTTGGGGGGGTCTTGGAGGAAAACGTGAATGCAGGCTCTCCAAATTATAATAAGAAAGCAGAGGGAATAAAAGTATTTTCCCAACATGTCATGGGTAAAATTTTTTTCATAATAGTGTATATCACTATGTAATAGGAGTATTTTACTTGTACGAGCAAAATATATATTTGAGTATTTTGTGTCCTGTCAGTTAGGAATAATGAAATCAAATAATTTGTATTTTCAATGTATAAAATTATAAAATTTTTGTATTATCTGATTACACACATCATATAAATAACCAGGCACTGTCCCTTTCTCTATGTACGTCATCACGTTCATTGTAAAGTATCTGGAAACACAGAATGTGGCCACTCTAAGCTCAATGGTAATATACCAGGAATGTCAGGACTTAGAGTTGAACAAATGCAAATATGTAGGACAGCAGAAGGGAATTTTAATCTGGGCCCATTATTAACACTTTGGCATTTCAGGATCTGTCAAGGCATGTGAGGGAAAATGAGGAATCTCTGAAAAACTAAAAAGCCTTTTTTTTTTGAGAGTGCTGAATAAAGACAGACCATCTTGGAGAGCTAGTTCTGAAACTATAGAAAAATTAAGGGTATGTTTACCCTCCTAAGATGACAAACTGAATGGAGAAAAAAATTCACTCTGAGGAAACTGTTGGAATGTATTAATTCTATTCACAGATTGAATATCTATGGAAAGAGATGGGGAGAGAGATGAGATTATCAAGAAAAAAAAGTGTCTTCCAAATTAGTCCCTAGGGGATTTCAAACCAAGAGTCTAAGGACTTTACGCAATACAATTTAAATTAGTCAAATGACTATATCAAACTAAGAAGCTTCTACACAGCAAAGGACACCGTCAACAAAGTAAAAAGGAAATCAACGGAATGGGAGAAAATTTTGCAAACAATGCCTCTGATAAGGGGCTAATATCTAAAATATATCAAGAGCTCATACAACTCAACAACAACAACAACAAAAACAATCCAATTAAAAAAATGGTCAGAAGACCTAAACAGGCACATCTCTCCTGAAGACGTACAAACAGCCAACAAATACCGTATTTTCCGGCGTATAAGACGACCCCCTAATTTTACAGTTAAAACATAGGTTTAGGCCTATATTCGCTGTATAAGACTACCCCCCACTTCCGAGGCTGTAGTCTTATACAGCGAATATAGGCCTAAACCTATGTTTTAACTGTAAAATTAGGGGGTCGTCTTATACGCCGGAAAATACAGTACATGAAAAAATGCTCAACATCACTAGCAATTAGGGAAATGCAAATAAAAACCACAATGAGATACCACCTCACACCTGCTGGAATGGCTATAATCAACAAGACAAAGAATAACAAGTGCTGGAGAGGCTGTGGAGAAAAAGGAACCCTCATACACTGCTGGTGGGAACATAAATTGGTACAACGACTGTGGAAGGCAGTGTGGAGATTCCTTGAAAAACTAGGAATGGAATTGCCATATGACCCAGCAACCCCTCTCCTGGGTATCTACCCAAAAAACCTGGAAAACTTAATCTGCAAAGATACATGTACCCCAAAGTTCATCACAGCACTGTTCATGTTGGCCAAGTCGTGGAATCAACCAAAGTGTCCTCTGATAGATGACTGGATAAAGAAGTTGTGGTATGTTTACACACTGGAATACTACTCAGCAATAAGAAAAGATGAAATACAGCAATTTGTGACAACATGGATGGACCTTGAAAACATCTTATTAAGTGAAATAAGTCAGACTGAAAGAATCAGGAAACATATGACCTTACTTATAGATGGAATGTAAAACTGAAAGGAACAAAGAAACAAAGACTCATGGACACAGTCAATAGTTTAGTGGTTATCTGAGTGGGTGGGTTGGGGGGGTGGAAGAGATGGGTGGGGGGGAGTAAGGAGGGGGAATCAAACACATGGTAATGGAAAGTGAGCTGATTTTGGGTGGTGAGCACATAATTTGATGTATAGACAATGTAATATATAATTGTACACCTGGAAACAATGTAATTGATATCAATTAATGTCATCCCAATAAGTTAAAAATTAAATAAATAAATAAATAAATAAATAAGTCAAATGAAAGAGCCCATCAACCACTTGGAGTTCTATAATAAATAGAGTGAAAGGCATCTCTGTTTAGGGCCTGATAAAACATTGCAATAATAATGAGGAGAAGACCCTTCTGCTATTTTATTAAGGACATCATTGGGGCTGCGCCAGGCCATCTGTGATAAAGCTAATAGCAGCAATGAAGAGAAGAGTGAAATCAAAAGGTAGTGTGACAGGAGTAGCAGCTATGACTGTAAAAAGTCAATCAACACAAAGCCTGGAGAAATCCCAGGGAAAATTCAAGTAACAACAGAGAAGGAATATCAGAAACCTGTTACAAAGGGGTAGCCACATTGAGATTCTTTCAAGAAGGGTAGGCTGAAAGTTGCAGTGATTAACCTAGAGGGGCTTGAAGACATGGCAACTTTTGTTATAATTTTTGTTACTAATTTTACCCTCATTGTGCCTATAACATGAGCAGAAGTGAGAAACCCGAGTTACCTATAATTGCAACATATGAGGTCCGACAATTAAGTTTTTGAACTTGCCACTGTGCACTTACATTGATGGCACTGTACAAATAACTCAGTAAGGTTTCATAGCCTCGGTATATCAGTGTCTCACATCTGTGTTCATGTTGACATGTGATGGTGTCTTACTGAGTGGTGTTCACTATTCCTGTTGCTTGTTTTTGTGTGCTGTCACAAGAATGATGAAGCTTAAATTAGAGCAATGAACAAACATTAAATTTCTTGTTAAACTTGGCAAGAATGGAAGTGAAATCAGGGACATTTCAGTCCAAGTTTATGAGGCTAATGACATGAAGAAAATGGCAGTGTACAAATGGATTAAATATTTTTCTGAGGGGAGAAAAAGCATCACTGATGAAGAGAGGTCAGAGGGGCCAGTTACTAGCACAACAGAAGAAAACATTGCAAAAATTCATCAAATTGTGCATCAACATCATTGATGACTGTGAGTAGCATAGCACACCAAGTAAACATCAATAAATAGAAAAATCTTAACTGAAAATCTTGGCATGAGAAAGGTACGTGCACAAGTGGTCCTGAAGGAGCTAGCTCACCAATGAACAAAAGCAAAGGAGAGTCAAAGTTTGTCAAGACCTTTTGGAGAGGCAAGACAATTTTTGGGCTGTGTTGTCACTAGTGATGAAATATGGGTGTACAAATAAGACCCTGAAACAAAATGCCAAAGTGCACAATGGAAGTCAGCCAATTCTCTATGACACAAAATGTTCTGCCAGTCCAAATCAAGAGTCAAAACGATGTTGCTAAGCCTGATATCAGAGGGATTGTTCAGTATACATTTATGCCAACTAGACAGTTAACCAAGTTGACAATTTGGAAGTGCTGAAAAGGCTACATGGAAAAGTCACGTAGACTAAAACGGCCTGACCTTGTCACCAACAACTCATGGCTCTTGCATTACAACAATGTACCAGGTCACATGACATTGTCTGTGAGAGAGTTTTTAGCCAGTAAACTAATAACTGTATTGGAACACCTTCCCTACTTGCCAGATCTGGCCCCCAATGACTTTTTTCTTTATGCAAAGATAAAGGAAATATTGAAAAGGAGACATGTTTATGACATTCAGGACATCAAGGGTAATATGATGATGGCTCTGATGGCCATTCCCAAAATAAAAATTTCAAAGTTGCTTTGAGGGATGGACTAGGCACTGGCATTGGTACATAGCTTCCCAAGGGCAATGCTTCAAAGGTGACCATAGCAGTATTCAGAAATGAGGTATGTGGCACTTTTTCTGGGATGAATTCATGAACCTAATTGTCAGACCTCGTATTTGGCCTGTCCAGTTTAAAGAAAGTATGAAAAAGTTATGGGTGCTTTCAAAAGAAAAAGGAAACTGATAAAATGAGCCCTGCCTTATTCTAGTAGATATGATTTTATATGCTTAATATTTAAGTATCATAAACCATGATCATTTTATTTAGAATCTCCCTAAAGCATTTATTTCAACCTTGGGAGTAGTGTGAATAATCTTTATAAAGCATCCTGGGGAGAAAGATGGCATTGGTTTAATTATTTCAACCTGATCATTGAGGTAAATTGAAATCTGGGAATGAATTTCAGATTGGAAATTTCTCTAAAGAAAATTTCAGACGTTGAAATAAGAGAGATGAGATTTTTAAGTATTCATTCACTCTCAATTCACCCATTTAAACCAGAAACTTGAATTCCACAACAATTTTAGGCATGTTGGCTATGGAGATACCAGGCCTGGATGAAAGGGCATAGCAAAGACAAGTAGTAGAGGAGAATCACCAGGGGCCAACACTTGTGAGACGCAGTTCTAGGCACATCCTAAAAAACTGTTCATGTGAAACACTCCAGAGTTATGGGATCTGACTATAAATGTGTTCATCTCTGAAGCAAGATGGAGCTCACAGGGAAAACAGCAGAGTGAAGCCTATTTATTCACCAATGCTTTGTTTTAGTTTCTCATATAAGTTGGAACATGAAAGGAGATTTGTGGAGTGGTCTACATAAAATGCTTTTCACTGAGTAGCTCTACCTGTGTGGATCTGCAGGTAGGTATACAGTGGTGGGCCTGGAGCTGCTATTGCACAGCAGAGCCTGCAGGTGGGGAAATGATCAAGAGGAGAAGTAGAGGACTATAAACACCTGAGATCTACTGACAACCTCCAGTTTGCTCATTACTGTATTTCAATGAAATAATCTTGCTATGGTAATAGCTGCATCTAAGTCTCGTGTAGCATTCCCTTTTCACTTCTAATATAAAACCATGCTGGGGAAGAGGAGTCTGGGAAATGTAGTTCACAGCCTGACCACAGTGACAATCACAACGTGGCAGAGTCCATACCCTGTCAACTGGACAGCCATACACCCCTCTTTTAATCATATTTATTATAATTTATGAATAGAGAATAGAGAACTCCATCTAACATGAGAAGTCATTTCTCATATAATCAAACCACATTTACCTTCTACTCTAAATAAAATAAAGTCAATTTATCCATCTGATCTTTAATGCTGTCCATTTCTCTTCTAGTTGAATCACACAATCGTTTTGATATCTTGCAAATTAAATATTGAAATATACATTAGTTGCTAACATACCTTAGATTGATTAGTCATCATTTCCACAATTAATCACATGGTCATATTTGGTAATTATGATTTTCTTCTTCCAACACCCATGCCTTATTCTCTTTGCCCATGAAGAATAACTTAACTGGTCATGCTTTCTTTGCCAAGTAGGATGATCTAACTTCATTGCCAAAGTACCTGGCCATCTGCAGGATTGTCTACATTGGTTTGCAGGTTACAATGAACTTTTAGCACAAAACGTGGTAGTAATAAGAGGTGGGCCAAAAGTGTTCCTCTTTCACAAAGATACGTTTTCCTATGTCTGTTGTATGGTAGCAACAAACTCCCTCTTAATAAGATCACTTACCCCTGCCTTCTGCCTCCTAGTTCAGGAGTATGAGGAGCCCAGAATAACCAGGTGACAGATTCAGCTTCCTGTTTAACAGAAATGGTGTGTGCGCTCTGGTGAAAGCACTTCTGTGAAAACAAAGGTGTCTAAACCAGCAGAGCTTAAAATAGTGGGAACAGGAGGCAACATTTTGCTCACAGAGGATTAACTATAATAGTGACAGAATCAGTCATGTTCCATTTCTTGATTCCCAGACCTGTGCCTACTGGCTATAGATGAAAAGTCACCATCAACATGTTGCTGGTTCAAAATATGCACTGTGTCCTGGAGGACATAGCCCAAAACAGCTGGCCCTGTAACTGAGTCTTTAAAAGGCCATTTCATAATTCTAACTGTATAGCTGATACAGGTGATAGAAGATAAGGTAAAAGCAATCCATTGCATCTGCATGAACTCATTGGAGCATATTAGTATTGCAGCTGGTAAGACTCAATCTACAAGTATGTCATAAGAGCAAATAAGATATTCTGTAAGTCTATACATAGTTGCTTTGGAAGTAATGTTTTGAAGAGGAAAGAATCTATATCCACACTGAGGATCTATTCTAGTGAGAATGAATGCAGCCCCTTCCATGATGGAAACCATCTAACATAACCAACCTGTAAACAGATGGTTGTCTCATACTCTGTGCGCACATTGGGGCTCAGGGTTGATTTTTGCTGGACAGTTTGGGAGCTCACCTATGCCTGTAGCCAGAACAGACGTGTGTGTTACTGAGTTCATGCATAATCTCCATCCTTGCTTCCATGGCCACTTTCTTCACAAGCTCATTGGGCAAGGATGAGGGTGACTGGGGAAAGAAGCTGCCTGACATTCACAGACTGAGTCATCTTGTCCAGGATGTCTAAACATCGACTGATGTTTCCACTTCAGAGTATTTACAATGGGCACAAATGTCAACACAACCTGTGCCCATTTGAAGAAATCTATTCATACTCATTTTCTATCCATCTTCTTGTTATCAATTTTCCAATCATGTTTCTTTCTCATTTTTGTTTACCATTTAGCCAAATTGTTTACTACGGCCCATAAATTCATGTAGATCTGTGGATCTGGACATCTTCCCTTCTATGTAAAGTGAACCATGTCCAGTGCTAAAAATCTTGCCCATTGGAAGGACTTTTCTTTACTATCCTTTAGGGCCTCCCTAGGATATGTTGTTATTGCTTCAAATGCCTATTTTGGGGTAGATTTAGTATATCATGTATAATCATCTGAAAATCAAGACCTGATTTTCTCTTCTTCAGTTAATTCATCCCATGGGAACTATTCATGAGGCCACAGGTGACTGTGAGAGACATAAAGCAACATAGCAAAACAAAGAGCCATGAGAAACTGAGCCACTTCCTTGTGCCTTCAAGTCACTGCCCAAGCCCTGTTTCACAAATACCACTTCAACCTGATGACAGAACACTGGACATTCAACTTTCTCACTTGGTGGAATGGCCCATACTGAGTTCATTACAGGCATCTAGATTACAGGGAAACTTAAGGGTCCATGCACAGGTGTTCTTTCCCTACTAGGTCCCAGTGATAAGCCAGAAGCTGTTGCTCAAAAGGAGAAGAGTTCTCTCTGAAGGTGATATGGTTTTGTCCTGAAATCCTATGTCCATACAGTGCTTCAGAAATAGGGGTTCTACAAAGCTCTATCTACCATATCAATTTGCAAGACACTTCAGTAGCCATTGAGTCATCTGGGTGGTATGGCCCAAGTGATAGAGCAGCTCACACAGCAAGGTGGACCTATAGCCTTTAAGTCATACTCAAAACTGCCATCCTTTTATATCACTCCAAAAATGGGTACATGGGGCTTTCAAAATCCAAATATGTTCAATAGGCATATTACATCTCTTTCTTATGACTTAAAAGGGTCATTCATATCAACTTTTCCTTTATCTGAGGAGGGATCTTATAACATGTCCTGGACATTTCACCACACTGCCAGGGCCATGAATTTTAGTGGTATCTACTTCTCACCCTCTGTTACACATGGTTCTTTCTTTCCAAAAGATCTAAGACAGCTTCTATTTTCTGTCCGGATTCCTTTCAGCTTGATAGCAGTGGAGGCTCTGATATGAAGACTTGTTGGATGAAGAAGTGAGCAATACTCCTGTGGCTGAGATTATAACAGAGGGCTGGAGCATTGATACAGCTCTAAAATAGCACGGGAAAAGCATATTTTTGGCTTTATACACTAAAAGCAATATGCTTTTTGTGGTCCTTCATCAGCATGTAAAAAAAAAGAAAAATCCACCAAATCAATAATAGTCTTCCAGATATCAGGGTGTGTGCTCCGTTGATCCAGTAAAGAAACAGACGTCTGGAGCAACTGCTGTAATTGAAGTCACAGCTTGATTAAGTTTAAAACAATCCACTGTAATCCCCTAAGGTCTGTCTGGGTTTCACTCAAGACAAATAGGTGAGGTCCAATGGGATGTGGTAGGAATCACAACCTCTGTATTCTTTAACTCTTTGGTAATTTTTAGGAAAAACATCTCCAAGTCCTTTTTTATAAACTCAAATTTGACACCTGCCTTCACCGCCTCCATTGTTGCGTCTCCTGTGTATTACGTATTTGAACAGAACTCTTCCATTCTAAATATGCCCCTGGTTTCCCTAACCTCTGACCTGGGTACCTGAGTGTCACCTGTGCTACCTCATGGACTGTCTTCTGTGACTCTTAGGGAACAAAGGACTATATTATTGCCTTCCAGGCTCACCACCATTTACAGTGTATGTAACTTTTTTGAATATGTTTTAGTTGTGTGAGTTGATTTAAAAAGAAAAATGCTCCTTCTGTATTGTCAAGTCTCTTTAGTGTGGTACCTGCAACATAATAGGTGCTCAAGACGTATTTGTTCAGTTAACTCAGACTTTTGTAAAGGGGAAGGATAAAGTGAGCCTATATTGGAGCAAGAATAGAGAGTAAATCAAAATGCACTGATGACTGCTCACTTGTTAAAACACAACGAGACAGGGTCAGCTCCAGAGCCAAGGCTCCTGGCCAACGAGCTATGGAGAGACAACATTCTACCGGCTTTACAGACTTGAGCCCTTCTCCTAGCAGGACCATTCCTTCTGGAAGGTACCAAGGAGTTCCCCAAATACGAGAAACCCAATGCGATCAAGTAATAAGATAAAACAATGTTTTCGGGGGGATGTTAAAAAAGTTCTCTTTGTTTCTCCTTACACACACATGCTGCCCCACTAAACAGTGTAAAAAGTAATGAAGCATGAACAGATTAATTTACTATCAAGACACTTTCAATGGTGACAGCGCATGCTGTTAATAATTATGTTGGGACAGCATGCATAAACACAGGCTGCCCCAGGCAAGCAGGACATATGATCATGGGGTAACAATCACCTGTGATACACCTGGTATTCTTGGAGCATCTCAGGTTATATTCGCAGCATATTTTTGCAGGCTGTATTTGCAGGTTATAGCTGAGGGCTCAGAGCCAGGAACCTATTCCATGTGATACTTAAATTTACCCACATCCCTCATGGCATACTTTCTTGTATTATGTCTGAGGATAACACCTTCTCCCTGTCACTTTCATATGTATCTCCCTTAATTTAGTTCTTATTAATTTTCTTTTATTATTGTTTCATTTTACTTCTGTCATTCCTAAACTTCCACAAATTCAATTTACTACTGCATCCCTCCAGGTATTCTTTAGAGCTAAGACTGAGCCTCCTGGGGTAGAACTTCTTTTGATCTGAAGTATAAATTTGCATCTTAAAAAGCAGACAAATTCAGGATCCTTTATTTCCTAGGTTTAAGACTATGAAGTGAGATAAGTTTTCCAATTATACAAAAGACAAATATTAAAATGACCAGACTTTTGGATTTTTAACAAAAAAATACTTCTGCAGCTAAAATATACCTTAGAAATTACCTTGTACAACTTTTTTTTTTTTTAATACACTTCTGGGATCTTTCTTTATAAAAGTCATTCAAAAAGGAAACACAATTTAAAAGGACAGCTTTTAACTGACAGAATATTTGGAGGAATCTTTGAGCTCAGTAACATGGACTGTTTCTTGATTGTCTTGTTTCATTGCAAGGGGACTGAGATTCAGATCCCACTTGGAGATAAGAAATAACAAGATTGTACCATAATGGGGAGGCAACCAATCACATGCAGGAATGTGCGGAGGGAGGTAAAGTTTAGTTCAGGAATTCTGTGCATTATCACTTATATGCACCTGTCATTCTGCTATTTAGCCTGGACTGATTGCTTAATCTTCAAATTGCAAGTGAGGAGTGACATGGCAGTACAAAGCCAAAAGGCAAACCGTAGAAGCACAGTGGTACAAACCCTCACAAAATGCACGACTTCATCTGCTCAATTACTGAAATTTCTTCTGACGAAGTATTATAGCAACCCTATGATATGTGATCATCAATGTCTGAAAGATGCCTTTTTTAAATTAAAGCTACCACCAAAGGCTTAATTAAGCTCCAATTAGTAAAATTTTCTTTGAAAGTAAAAAAAAAGATTACAGGTATTTCTTTTATCTTAAGTCTTTGTGGATGCTTTTTTTGAACTTTCTGATCAATATGTTTTATCTATTATGGTTTATGGTGTTTTAAGGAGTTCTATGACTAGGTAAATATAACATCTACCTCCTTTTACCTAATCACTCAGATAAGCATGGTTACATTTGGTCATTATCTATAAATGTAACATTCAAATGGCTTCTGTTGTTCTTGACATACTAGACTTTTTACACTTACGGTAATGAAACCAGAAATCTTTGTGATATGTCAGAGCATTTGAATTGGGTTTGATTCTCAGAGATCAATGGGTCTCTTCCCATTACTTATAAATCTCCACAGAAAACCCTGGCAAATAGTCTCATTAGTATGCCCATTGTTTCCTAACTAAACAATGCAGACAATGCAGCTCAAACTCATTGCACATATTGAAAAACTAATTCACAATACATATTCCCTTAATGTTGTATTATTTTATCCTACAAAGAATAGCATGATTTTTTATAAATACGCATATTCTTCCATATCTGAAGAAAATTCCTTCGAATCTGTAACTTAGCCAAATACTACATGTAAGGTATCAAAAGTATCTGATTTTTGAGGAATAGAAAATCTATTGTTCTCTATTTTTGTCTCAAAAATTATTCCCACCAAAAGTCAAATCCTTAATTTGAAAATAAATTTTTAAAATAATATTGATTGGTTATAATTTGAGAGCTAAACCAAGTAAGCCCTTTGAATGTTTAACCATTTCTTTGAGACACTTAAAAAAAAAAAAAAAGATTTATTTTATTGTTTTTGACTGACAGAGACAGAAACAGAGAGAAAGGGGAGGGCCCACAGCAGTCTCCATAGATGTACATCATCAGTTTTTCGACATGGTTTTTTTCCACACAGGTGGGCAGGGGCCGTGCAGGGTGGAAACCGGGCTGGGAACCTACTGCATGGGAGACACACCACCTCAAGCCAGGGGGCGAACAGGGGGGTGATAACCAAACTGGGGCCTCCCGTATGAGAAGCACACACCAGTTCAGCATATGGATCCACAGAGGCCAGGATTTGATCCTTGGTCCCCAGGGCTGCAAAGCAAGCGCTTAACCTTTTGAGCCATCCTGGCTTCCCTGAGACCATGCTTTCTAAAGAATGTTTTATTGCTAAAAATAGCAAATATATACCAAAGTAAAGAGAATGACATAAAGAGCTTTCTGGCATACTAAATATTCCATGCTCATGTTGTATCATCCCTGTCCCAAGCTAGGAATAACCTTCTTCTCCAAGGAGAACTTTTTATTCCTTTTATTGTGGAATACAGCTTAGAAATCAAGATACTATATTTCATAGGCAAGTGGTATGATTTCTAAATTTTCTATTTCATCCAATAGTTTATAATTAATCAAACTATTAATTATAGAGGTTTTATTATATGTATTAATTTTAATAGATCTAGATGGTACGTGCCCCCTCACCATAAGCTCTTTCTTTTTTTTTAAGGTTTCCCCAGATAGTCTTGCTTGTTTGCTTCTCCAAGTAAATTTTCCAATTAACTGTTTCTCCAAAAACAAAATTGGTGTTTTTATTGGGATTACATGAAATTAATTCATTGATTTAGGCAAAAAGATAGGCATCAATATAATGTGGTGTCTTGCTATATTCCATATACTCCTATGGACTAAAGGGCATGTGGTGTCCACAATATTCTATTTTGGCATAAATTAGATACTTCTACTTAAATTCTTATTTGTTTATAGGTATTCCCTACCTTCAAGAAATACCTGTAATCACTCTCTTGCTTAACTTGTTGGCAATTTAACCTTATTAAATCCATCATCATTATTCTAAACATGTATTTTTTTCTACTGCTAGAAATAAAGTTATTCTTTCCATATTTTAAAAATATTAATTGAGCAGGTATTGATATTGTTTATATTTATATTATACCAATGCAGTATTATGACTTATTTCCTGACAATTTAGCCATCTTATCTCATTTAAGTCAGGCAGTTATTTTCTCTCTGAAAAAACATTTTAATAAAAACAGTGGCAAGTTTCATAAAAAGGAAATCAAAACTGAAAAATTTATATACTTTCTTCTTTACATTAATTAAAATCTAAGAATGAATCAACTTCCATCTCTCCCTTTCCATTTCATAATAAACAATGTCAAAGAATTCTTTCAATTGGATATATCAACTGGATGTTTTTTCTTAACTGTTATCATAAGTATCACTGTTGTTTCTTGTCTTATTTCCACAAATGATCATGACCTTCTCTATTCCAGTGCACCACACTTTCGTTTGTGACAAGTAAAATCAGTAAGGTCATTACATATTTTTTTACTTTTTTTTTTAAGTTTTATTTATTTATTTATTTATTTATTTATTTATTTATTTATTGACAGAGAGAGATACAGAGACAGAGACAGAGAGAGAACTGAACTGGGGGAACTCCACAGTTCAGCATATGGTTCCGCACGGGCCGGGGCCGGGATTCGATCCTCGGTCCCCGGCGCTACAAAGTGAGCACTTAACCCACTGAGCCATCCCGGCTTCCCCACATATTTTTTTAAATGTATGACTTGTGCCTACATGTATACAGAAGAAATCAAGGTGATCCATGACTTATGCTTATATGCCAATACTTTATCATATGAATTTACTATTAGGTGACTTTTTTTTCACCAAAAACGTGAAAATGTTTAGGCTTTAGATTAAGATGGTAGATAGATGATAGATGATAAATAAGTAGATAGATGATAGATAAATTGATAGATAGATAGATATGGTGGGTAGAGATGATAGATAATGATAGATAGATAGATAGATAGATAGATAGATGATAGATAGATATATTATAAACATTCTTATAATCTCCTTTATTTATTTATTTTTAAATTTATTTATTTATTTTATTGTTTTTGACAGAGAGAGAGAGAGATACAGAGACAGAGAGAGAACTGAACTGGGGGCAGTCCCCAGTTCAGCATATGGGTCTGCACGGGCCAGGGCCGGGATTCGATCCTCAGTCCCGGGTGCTACAAAGTGAGCGCCTAACCCACTGAGCCATCCCGGCTTCCCCAATAGATATATTATAAATATAGGTTGATAGATAGGTGATAAATATAGATTGATAGATGGATGATAGATTGATAGATGATATAGATAGATAATAAGTTTATAAATTATATAAAAGGAAAATATGAAGTTACATGCAAAAAAACAAGATATTTTTGTTCCAGGAAAGAAAACTAACTTTATTATTAAAATAGAGTACCCCGTTTGGCTCTATGCTTCCATGAAGTTGAAAAGCAAATAGAAAAAAAAAAAAATGAGTTCTCAAAAAAAATAAAAGTTTTTATTATCAGAACTCTGAACTATACATTTTTAGATGTTCTTTGCTGCAGTAGTCAGCACAGAAATTTTTCATTAATCAAGATGTTTAGTAAGATTTTTTTAATCCTATTTATTTCAATTTTTAACAGAGGGTGAAAGACTAAAAAATAATGTTAGTTATTATTGTTGAAAATATTTCCAAACCACTTTAGTTCTTGATCAAAATTAATTAAATGCTCTGAAAAATGTAAATCTTTGACAAATTACTGATAGCCCTATATAAACACCAATTCTCTTTGTAGAGTAATGACTTTATGGAAAGACATGTCAAAACATTTCATCTTTATTATTAAAAAGCATAATTAGTGTGTTTAGGCATGTTACATTAAAATTGCACTTCAAATAGCATTTTTGGAACTATTAAAATGAAACAAAATGTTATCTGGGTCTGGAAGATGCATATATATGCTGCTATTTGGCATGCAGGGAGTTCGTGGAATGTACGCAAACATACAGCAACCTCTTCCAGGACAGTCTTTTAATTTCTGGCTTCATGTACATTTTCTATCATATCTCAAAATATCTCTGTAACTAAGGTTTCTGATTAATTTATTGTGGCTATATAATGACTTAGAAACTATTTAATCAAGATAGGATAATAAATTATTTTCTTCTAAGTATGCTCTTCCAGTAATTCTTAGACAATTTATGGTAATAATAGAACATTTATGTTCATTCCACCATACATAAAAAACTCAGGTTATTTTTAAATGTATGCCAAATACATTTAACTTTTATGTATATGTGTATGCTGCACAATTAGAACATACCACTTTTCCTCCAAAACAAAAAACTACTACTGGGACAAACACTAATAGAGACATTAGTCACAATACAAAGTGCTTGGTATTTTAATAAAAACAACTCTAATGGCCTTACCTTTAGGGGTGAAGAAAACTTCACTGATTAGGGAATATTTAAGCTGTTCTTATAGGATTATTAGAAATTTTCCAGGTTGAAAAACACAGAAAATAACTTTTGAATTGGAAGTCATGAAAAATAGAGAGAAATGGTAACACAAAAGAGTACGAGTTGGCATGAACTATGAGTGGTATGGTAACTTCTCAGCTATGAAGTTTAAGGCAAGGTCGAAAATGAGCCCCAAAATATCATCGCTGCCTGTGTTGCTTTTGCACTGTGTCAACTGAATGAGACTGGAACTGCATTTGCTAGAATCCCTGCTCTCTGATGGGCGTGGGTTAAGGTGACCACATGAGAAATGTGTGTGAGATTTGGAATATGGAAGTGAAGAAGAGGTGATGAGACTCTGAAGTTGGGTTGGAGTGAGAGCTGCTACTATGTTTGCAGCTCATTCTAATCTCCTTTCAGTCCATAAATGGGGCATGTGTGCAAAGTGCATGAGCCTCCTTCTACAAGCCCCCTTTGTGGTCAGGATTGGATGAAATCTAGTTTTGCCTTGTGGATTCCAGTCCATCTTGTATCTGTCTGTCCCAGCTTTTCTTCCCCTACTGGCTCGAGGAAACTACAGCGACTTTAGTCTGATCATAAAAACTACTTCACCACCAGCTCCTATTATTATGTAGTATCAAAAGTAATTCCTTCATATCAGGCATGATAAAAAAATATGGTGAATGTTTCAATTAAAAAAAAAATATTACAGTAAAGGACACGTTGCCATTAGTCCCTCTCAAAATATGCCCCCTCACTTCAAACACACTCATTGCATTGTTCTTGCCACATCCTGAAGCAGTTGTCAAAGTCCTCTTTTGTTGAGCATTTGCAGTTGAGCTGTCTTGGCTGTCTCGATGTCCTGAATTGATTCAAAATGTTTACCTTTCATGGTCATTTTGACTTTGGGGAAGAGCCAGAGGTCTCACGATGCCAGATTCTGATAAGGACACACTGTAATGTTTTCCTTTGACAGAAATTGCTATCCCAGAAGTGATATGTGACACAGAGTGGTGTTATGATGAAGGATGTAGCCGTTTACCCATTTCTCAGACACTCATGAAAGAGAACTTCCAGAATTGCATCAGAAAGTAGCAAGAAAAGTGGGGTAGGTGTGTTCAAAGCAAGAGGGAGTATTTTGAGGGGGATTAATGAATGGCACTGTATCTTTTACTGTAATCAATTTTTTAAATTTAAACATTGACTGTATTTTCTATTTTATTTTATTTTTTTATTGTTTAATTTAATGGGATGACATTGGTTGGTAACAATACGATAGTTTACAGATGTACAAATCCACATCACATCATTCATGCATCGTATTATGTGCCCACCACCCAGAATCAGCTCCCCCTCCATCACCATACATCTGGTGTCCACTCCTACCTCCCCCCACAACTCTCCCTCCCCCCTCCTTCCCCCTCTCCAGGCAACCACCAAACTATTGCGTGTGACCACAATGCTGGTGCCCCCTCCCACCTCCCCTCCCACTCTCCCTCCCCCCTCCTCCCCTTCCC
>PVKE010029170.1:0-20443 GCA_004027555.1 Craseonycteris thonglongyai | reverse complement strand
TCTCTCTCTCTCTCTCTCTCTCTCTCTCTCTCTCTCTCTCTCTCTCTTTCTTTCTTTCTTTATTTCCTTTCTATTTTACCAATTCCTTTCCTTGCTTTGAGATAAAACCTTAGACACATCCCAGAGACTGTCTGGTCACTTCCTGGCATTAGAACACTCCCAGGTAGTAAAGAGTCCAGCAGATTTCTAGCTCTCGTTCGGTTTATAGAGCTTCTGCTTTAACCTGCACCAGAACCTTGAATTCTGTATCAGAAGCATGGAAGGGGGGTGGGGCATGCTTAGGTCTTCTGTGATGTTCTCACCTCCCTCTTTCATCGCTCCTCTCCTTTTCTCCATGTCACCTCTGGCTCCTGCAATGTGTTGGAAGGGAGAAGCATATGAGGCTAAAATATGCTGGGTTGGTATTAATACCAACCCAAATGGTCACATGCCCAAACCCTGGCTCTTTTTCTTAACAGATACTTTTGTGGGCTCTTCAGAGATTCTCCTCCCATTCTCTAACCCTTGTAATAGCCTCTGTTCCTGTCTATTATCGTGCCCTGTACTTCAGCCTCTCTCTCCCAAGATTACTACTTGTCAGGGCTTTCAAGACACTTCTGGGGATGCCAGGATAGCTCAGCAGGCTGAGTGCTTCCCTTGTAACCAGGAGGTCCTGGGAACAAATCCCACCCAGGCCCACGTGAACCTATTTGCTGAACTTCAGTGCTATCGGTTATCACCGGGCATCCCCGTGAAGGTTCTCACCTCCATGCAGGAGGCCCCAGTTTGATTCCTTCCCCGCATGGTCCCACACCCATCTGTGTGGAGTGAAACCATGTCACAACTAATGAAGTACTGGAGACTGCTCTGGGCTTTCCCTGCTTCTCTGTCTGTCTGTCCCTGTCTCTCTGTCTCTCTCTCACCTTCTCTCAAAAAATTAAAAATAGGGGAAGCTGGGATGGCTTAGTGGGTTGAGCGCTCACTTTGCAGCGCCGGGGACCAGGGATTGAATCCTGGCCCCGCCCGTACAGAACCATGTGCTGAACTGGGAGCTCCCCCAGTTCAGTTCTCTCTCTGTCTCTGTCTCTGTATCTCTCTGTCAAAAATAAAAATAAATAAATAAAAATATATTTAAAAAGCTGTGACTATTCATTAAAAAAAAAAATTAAAATTAAATCTTAGAAAAAGACACTTTGTCACAGCAGCCTTTGAGTCCACATCCCCCAAAATGAACTCCCGTGCCCTGACATCATGGCCACCTAGCTTCTCCTGTGCGGACATGTCTCTCCTGACCCTAACAGTGGGGAACCCTAACAGCCAAACTATAACTATAGATCTTTCTAGGTTACAGTCATCTACCTTCCCTGGCTACTCACCCAAAACCAAAGAGCATGGCCATGTCCAATTGGTAAGACCATTCTTATTGTAGTCAGCAGCTGGACCATGAAGGCAGAATTTTGCAAGTAGCAAACATGTAGCCCTGAGTCCAAAATGTCATTTGCCTCTTTGGTCAAGCATTCCACTCTTGATTGGTTCTCTAGAGGCCCCTGTCACTTGAACTAAGTCACACAGGATTCTGTAGGATAGAATACTGTTTTTTTTCTAGGCCTATAACAAATTCTCTTCTCTTATGGTCTATTCTCCCAGTCCTTCACCAGACTTAGGTGAGACGTAAGTGATAGGGCAAGATTCTAGACCTAGGGGAAGTCATCAAGATGGCAGCATGAGGGGAAGCTGGGATGGCTCAGTGGGTTAAGCACTCACTTTGCAGTGCCAGGGACTGAGGATCGAATCCCGGCCCAGGCCCTGGCCCATGTGGACCCAAATGCTAAACTAGGGAGCTCCCCCAGTTCAGTTCTCTCTCTCTCTCTCTCTCTGTATCTCTCTCTCTCTCTCTCTCTCTCTCTCTCTCTCTCTCTCTCTCTCTCTGTCAAAAAAAAATTTTTTTTTAAATAAAAATACTTACTGTTTGGGGGAAACCGGGATGGCTCAGTGGGTTAAGCGCTCACTTTGCAGCGCTGGGGACCCAGGATTGAATCCTGGCCCCAGCCCGTGCAGACCCGTGTGCTGAACTGGGGAGTGACCCCAGTTCTGTCTCTTTCTGTCTCTGTATCTCTCTCTTTCTCTCTCTCTCTGTCAAAAACAATAAAAAGAAATGTTTAAAAGATGGCAGCATGAGAGAAACTCTTGCAACCTCTCCTGGAAAATACAACAACTGAACAACTAAAATCCAACCAGAGAACCTATAAGCAATACAACACAGCCTTGGCTGAGCGACCCACTCATCACAAGAAAATACCTAAAGGACAGAGAAAGGGAGGCGAGCACAAGAGAAGGGAAGGGGGAAGTGTGGAGATGCAGCTGCAGAACGTGACCTGGAGCCTGGCAGACGAGGGAGTGAGGTGAGGGCCTGCAATCAAGGGCCAAAGCACAGCATGCCTCCAAGGAGGTTGGAGGCTGAGAACCGACAAGGGTGGCAGTGTAGGCAGCTAGAGTGTGGCATGTCCATGGACAAGTTAGGGCCTGAGCCAAGGCATACTTCATGACCCTGCGTGAGTTAGGTCCCCAGTTGGAGCTTGGCCCAGCCTTGGATGAGCTGAGAGCTGGGAGCCTATAGATGTGGCTGTGATGGACCACAAAGCAGCCCTGGGGGAACTAGAGACTGAAAGCCAGAAGCCACAGAAAAGCTGACCAGAGCAAAACACAATCATGGGTGAAGTGAAGGCTCAGGAGAAAAGAAAAAGGCAAAGCCAACAGTGCTCACCCGCTCTGGTTCTTTGCACACCTGATGGAGGCACAGGCTCGTGTTACAGCTGAGCCCAGGGCCCCGATCTCAGGACACACAGCAGTTGTAATGTGTAGCCCCCCTCACCAAAAGGAAGAGACTATAGACACAGAGCTTGGCTGCCTCCCTTTACACTCTCCAAAATCTTGCCCCCGACCCTACCCTGCCAACTCCACCTAGTGCCTGCTTACAATCAGCTGCAATTGGTATTACCTGTGCCACAAACAGACCTGCCCCTTTCCCAACAAACCCCGCCCTCACCCTTCCCTCTGAAACTTGGCCAGAGGGCTCAGCGAAACTTCAACGTACAGGTAAGGCAGCTTATGCCTGCATTGGGATCTCAGAGGCATAGAATTCCATAGAAGAGCAATGAATACCATAAAAAACAAAGCTGTTCAGACAGAAAATGAAAAATCTCCAGAAGAGGGACTTAAAGATAGGGGATTATAAGAGCTAAATGACACAGAATTAAAGATTGCAGTTCTGAAAAAGTCAGCTAAGCATCAAAAAGCAGCTAAATGTTCTCAGAAAGGAAATCTGTAAGCAAAAGGAATATGTTGGCAACAACAATAACAACAAAAACTATAAAAAAGAACCAAATAGAAATTTTGGAAATAAACAACAAAATAAAAGAGATGAAAAATAAAATAGCTAATATAGGAAGCAGAGCCAACCTGATAAAGGAAAGAATTAATGATATTGAAGATAGAAATATGCAAATGTCACAGAAGGAAGAAGAGAGAGACTTGAGAGTTCAAAGAAATGAAAGATCTCTATAAGAATTAGCTGACTTCATTAGAAATAGCAATGAGTATTCCAGAGGGAGTGAGGAATAGGACAAACAGAGAGTTTGCTCAAACAAATAATAGATGAGGACTTCCTGAATTTATGGGAAGAACTAGAACCTCAAATGCAAGAAGGAAGCAGGGCCCCTAACTGTCTACACTCTAGCAGACTTTCTCTAAGGCACATTATACTGAAGATGTCAAAGGCCAAAGACAAAGAATCCTCAATACAGCCAGAAAAAAGAACACCATAACCTATAAAGGAAAGCCCATCAGCTGTCATCAGATTTCTTGATAGAAGCTCTATAAGCCAGGAGGGAATAGAATCAAATGTTCAAAGTATTGAAAAAGAGAAATTACTAGCCAAGAATAATCTATCCAGCAAAGTGATCCTTTAGATATGAAGGAATAAAGACCTTTTCAGACATACAGAAGTTGAGAGAAATCTTTAACAGAAGGCTGGCATTTTAAGAACTACTGAAGGAGGGTATTTGACCTGAAACAAAAAGTAAAAATAAATAGGAATAAAATGGGACCACAAAAATATAAAATGATAGGAAGTAAAGGTTTAAACTTCAAAAAGAGAATGGAGATAAGAAATATGCTGAAGAAAAGAGACCACTTCATATACAGAACTTATTTTTACATAAAATTCGTTGTAACCACTCAAAAAAAAATTCAGAACTGAGACACATAACAAAGAAAAATAGGAAACAAAGGAAAAAATTTATGTAACGTCATCAAACTAAAATAACTAAAAAAAAACAATGAAGCAATCAAAACAGCAGGCTACCAGAAAACAAAAGATAAAATGGCTATAGGAAATTCTCATATATCATTCATCATTCTAAATGTAAATTGAACTCACCAATAAAAAGACAAAGAGTAGAAGATTCAATTTAAAAACAGAACCCAACCTTATGCTACCTCCAAGAGGCACATCTCAACTAAAAGGACAAACACAGACTCAAGGTGGAAGGGTAGAAAAGAATACTCCAAGCAAATGGTACCAAGAGACAAGAAGGTATAGCCATACTTATATCTGACAAAACAGACTTCAGGATTAAAAAGATAATAACAGACACAGACATTTTACAATGATAAGGGTAACAATACAACAAGAAGACATGACACATTAATATATATACCCCAATCAGAAAACATCATTTACAAAGCAACTACTAACAAAACTAACAGGAAAAATGGTGGTGGGGGGGGGAAACCCACAATTATACTAGGGGACCTAAACACCCCCTGGACAACCATGGATAAATCATACAAACAAAAAATAAGAAAATATCAGCTTTAAATGATACATTACAGCAATTGGACAATACATTGAAATCATACCAAGTGTATTCTCTAACCACAAAGCTTAGAAATTGGAGATCAACTGCAAAAAGAAAGCAGGAAAAAACACAGATACATGGAGATTAAACAACATGTTATTTAAAAAATGACTGGATCAAAGTAGAAGAGATTAAAAATATATAGAAACTATGTATTGTAGAATTGTACACCTGCAACCTCTGTAATTTTTACTATAAGCAATGTCACCCTGATGAATTTAACAATAAAAAATAAAAATAGGGGGAAGCCAGGATGGTTCAGTGGGTTGAGCACTCTTCTGGCAGCTCCAGGGTTCAAGGATCAGATCCTATCCAGGCCCCGGCCCATGCGGACTCATATGCTGAACTGGGGTGTGCCCCCAGTTCAGTTCTCACTGGGACAAGCTTCCCATGTGGGAGGCCACAGGTTCTGCTCCTGCCATGGGTGTACCTCCACTGTAGGAGGCCCCTAGCTCTCAGGGGTGTGCCTCCCATGTGAGAGGCCCCTGGCCTGGTTCTGCCCCCATGCAGACCTGCACCCACCTGTGAAGTGAAACTGTATCAAAAACTGATGACATACAACTATGGAGACTGCTCTGGGCCCTCCGCCTTCTTTCTGTCTCTCTCTGTTTCTGTCTGTCTGTCTGTCTCTCTCTCTCTCTCTCTCTCTCTCTCTCTCTGTCAAAAACAATAGAAATAAATCTTTAAAAAATAAAAATAAAATGAAAGATTCCAGACCTACAGAACAATTTTGAATTATGTCTTACTATGTCATACCCAATCTACTTTAGAAAAAAGGAAAGAAGGAAATTTGCAAACATTTCTTTTAACTTGGGCTTTGAATCTAGAACTAAAAAAAAAACCATAACATCTTATTACAATAGTGCTACTAATTTTGTTTTCAATCTCCACCTTTGCCTTCAATCTGTGGTTTGTAAACATTAAAAAAAAATCTTTCAGACTAGAAATAATATGCAGTGTGGTAATACCGTTAAGAGCAGGGATATAGTGATGTTTCTGTCAATTAAACCCAAGTTACTGGGAGATAAATTTTAAAAATCAAATGTGTTAAGATTTTTTTAAACCAGGAATAAAGTCCAATCTTTGGGTTGGGACCTGTTTCATTGCTCTTTTGCATATTCAGAAGTTGAATTAGGTTTTTCAAAGTGTTTTATTGTGGTTTTTTTTAATATTCACCTTGTGAAACTGCTTTAAGAATAGCTTTTATTTTTATGACATGTTTCTCAAAAGAATAAAAACTAGTTTACAGTTTTCTAAAAATCTCATTTACTTGATCTAGTTTAATTGGGGAGATTCTGCTAGAGCGTCAGGAATGAGGGGGCAGGATCCGAGGCCCGAGGCCCTGCTCACACTGAAGACCTGGAGTTGGCATGTGTCGTAAGAAGCCTACAGAATGTCAGAATTCCTAATCTGGAGCTATCTCAGGAAATAAATCTACATTTTAAATAATATTTTGAATCCACAAAGCTTATGAAGAAATATGCAGTTATGTCACATTTCTTATTCTTCAAAAGGACCAAACTCAATGACAAAATTTCTAAATTAATAGAAAACATTAAAGTGGAATCCTCTGGGTATTTCATTCAATGACTAATGTTAGGGCAGTGCCCACGAGTCTTTGTTTTGGGAGTGGGATGCATCTAGTCAAGTCAACCATGTGACTAAAATCAGTGAAAGCTGGTCACTGCTACTACCTAATAACCCACGAACAGCTGCAAGACAGACCAGCTCAAAATCCCTGGAAAATGTATTGTCTTAATTAGCAGACACCAACTTGAGTGACTCCCCCAGAGACTCCCAATTAACTAAGCTTCTAGAGTAGTATCATTAATGCTTCTCTCTTATTACTTCATACATCTATGTGTATATACATATATATTCAACAAAAACTCTCCATACTTTGTCACCCTAAAACCCAACCCATACCAAGTTTTAATATTTTCAGGAGTAAAATGCAAAAGAATAAGACGAATGCAGTCTATAAGCAAATACTCTTAGAAGCAGCACACAACACAGTTACTCACCAGCTCACCAGATTTGATTGCCTGCTGTTTTCAGTGACTTCTGTTTAGACTCCTAACCGGATGAACTCGCGTACCCCCTGCTGCTTAGAAGCAGTACTACCGCAGTGCAGCACTATACAGCACACCCCAGTATTCTCTAGGGATTTATTCCTGGCCATATGCTGTCTTTCAGAATGCTTGTTGAACAACGTTGTTTGTCTCCCCATGGTCACCAATGCTAGGATAAATCTGTGGAATCGTGCTGGCAGGAGAAATGTACTCCGATCGGCAGCAACAAACAAGTTCCTTATTTCCTGACCCCACCATCTGTCCCATTTCCATGTACTGTACTCATGGAGGGATAGGTTTCAGCCAGGCCACATTAGTGTGCAGCCAACAGTAAGGTCAGCCTGAGTACCCACCCGTGCATACCCCTGCACCTAGCTAACCTTCTTCAGCTAGACTGGAAAGGGATCAGTGGACACACAAAAAAAGACCTTTGAAAGCCCCACTGCTGCTAAGAAGTGTGTTTGCTAACATCTTAGAATAAGGGATTCGTACACCGTGGAGCCATCAGTCTCTCCATAGCAAAGGCAAAGTGTAGATGTGTTGAGGTGTGCACCCACCGAGACTACTGTGCTGTAGAAAGAGAATATGAAAGCAGTACTCTTTGGTACATGAATTATGAGCCCTTTAAAAAGTGACAGAGAATAGCCAGACATTGACCCAAGATGCAGTCCTTTCCTAAAGCCTCATTTCCAAAGAGTAGATGATCCTGCAGACTCTGCCATTGTGGCTTCAATATAAATCGGTTTATCCCTGCTTGCAGTGTATCTTGAGTGCTCAGCATCACATTTGGTGTCAAGAAATAAAAGACAGTGCTCTCAAACCAGCAATACCAAAGTAAGTGTGCTGAGAGCACGTTGTGGAAAAACAGATGAGATGAAGAGCCAGCAGAATGTCTGAATGTCTGCAGGGTACAAGGAGAGAAATTGTCTTTTCCAGTTAATACCATTATGAGAAACCTTATGGAAAAGTTGTTTGATTGAGTGTTTGTGTTATTAAAACCTATTCCCCTGTCTGAAATGTATTATTCCACAAGTATTAAGTAACCCAGCTTCAAGAGAGATGATAAACCTGAAAGAATTACATTAATAGCCAAAGTATTGGTCATTGTACCAATTGCAATTTAACCACCAGCTGAAACAGTATTGTCAGTCTTTCCGAGGCGGATGAAGGCGTTGTGAGGTTGGGTGGCGTGGTGTCAGCTGGGGCGTGTATCAGTACGGCTGGCCTCTGGTGGAATCAGCCCTGGGAAGACACGGCCCTCCGGGCTCCTAGTGCACAGCTCCAACTCAGCAGCTGCACACACGGCCCCAGCGCTGCAATGATGCCGCTCGTTCACGTTGAACTGTTTTCTTGGCCTTTGCCGTACTATTGCTTACGCTCCGTCGGGACCGTTAATAGGTGATCACCATCAGCAAGTATCACAGCTACGGAAAGAAGAGATGTATTCACTGAGAGTTTCTCTGATGTGTGTCACTTTTAAATCTTGTATTGTTGTTTGTCCATTTGAGGTATTCTTTCTAGTCTAAGACGATCTAGCCTGCTACTCTTTAGCATTGGTGAGGATGGCATATAAAAAGAAAGAATCCAAGTACTTTTGGCTAAAATTCCCTTTCTCTCTTTTTTTTCTTAATATTTTATTATTTTGAGAGAAGGTGAGAAAGAGAGAAGGGAGGAAGGGTCCAGAGCAGTCTCCACAGTTGTACATAATTCAATAGGACATAGTTTCATTGCACACAGGTGGATGAGGGGCCACGTGGGGCGGGAACTGAATTGGAGATCTCCCACATGGGAGGTGAGAATCTTTGCTGCTATCCCTGTGGAGACCGGCTGCCCCACAGTTTAGCATATGGGTTTGCACAGGCCAGGGCTAAGATTCAATGCCCGGACCTCTTGGTTACAAGGCAAGAGCTGCATCTGTTGAGCTATCCCAGCATCCCCTTAAATTCTTCTTCTTCACATCACAAATATACATTCATACATTCTTCTAAGCTTTTTCTTAATTGCATCACCTTATTTTCTTTTTGGGAGATTCAGATTATTGCTCCTCAGTTTGTCCTAACACTTGGATTCGGGCACTGCCTATGACCTTCCTGAAGCCCTGAGTATGAGATCCTGTTGTGATGGCAGGAGGTTTCTGGGGGGGGAAATCCTAAGTGGGTAGGAATTAAGAATTCTATTACAGAAATGAGAGAGTTACCCAGTTAGGCTTGAGGGGGGAAATCTTATATATCTGAAGAGGAAAGCATGTTGGTGTTTGTACACTGAGGGATTTGTGAGGCAGTACTCATAGTGAATCCGGGTGCTGAGTTTGGGGCCTACCACTCATTTTCTCATCTGTAAAGCAAGGAAAATTATAATACTTACCTCAAAGGGTTAATATGAAGATTATATGAGATGATGAAACATTTTTAGCCCAGGGCCTGTCACAGTGTAAAACTTAGGATTTTATGAATGGAGATTCTGATTGTGATCATGCTGGCTTTCCAGCCTTGGAAATTATGCAGGTTATTTTTAATGGTGGATGCAAAAAGTGAATAAATGATTGGCCTTAGATGACATGACTAGGAAAGGGGAAGCCTTAATTCAGTCTTGACTTTTTAGTGAGGTCGCATCTTAGCTTCACCTATGATATAAACTCACTGGGTCTTGGCTTCCTAATTTTTGAAGAGGGAGCTGGGCTCTTATCTAAGCTCCTTCCAATTTAAGGAATGGTGATCCTGGATATACTCTCCCTTACACAGAGAAAATAGCCGCAGTCTATTGTGAGTAATTTGAAAATAACAGCAAGATTCTCTCAGCTCAATATTTCTGCTATTAGTTTTATCAATTTTTTAATGAAAATCCATCATTACAAATCCTCTCTAGGCATCCTCCTTTAAAAGACAGCTATCAATCAAGTTATTTATTGAGTACCTATAAGTCAGAGGTATAGAAGGTAAAATTAAGAAATCTTTTCCTTCTGTAAGACCTTGAAATTTACTTGGGAAAAAGAATTTGCTACTGTTTTTTAGAAGTTAACATTTAGTAAGCGTCAAATGAGGAACACACACAATAACTATTTTATTCGTATAACCTATGTGCCTTTTAAAGCAACTTAGAGATTAAAAATTTAAGGCAATACAATTTTTAAATTTTAAGTTGATTAATAATCACTTAGAAAGCAAGAAATACTCGTATCAGAAACCAAAAATAAGCTATACGACTAAAACAGGCCACCAATTTCAGCTCTCAGCTTACTGGTAGCCAAGGAAAGGAAGAAGCTCATGGGCTGTACAGCCTTTGTGGTCTGATAAAAGGAAATGCCTAGGTTTGTCTTAAGAGACAATGTTTTGTTCTTGGCACTAACTATTAGGAAAATTCTGTTACATGAATCTACAGTATCATTCATTAATGTAACATGTACTATGCCAGCAACTAGTGTTTTGAGAAAGATACAAAAGTGTTCTTTGTATAGTTCACCATGTCAATTCTTAGTGGAAGCCAAGGATTAGCTAAATCAGCTCAGTGGAAGTATGTCTGAGCAAAGCTAAGCTAATAAATTCTAGGAATATTGCTTCATGGGACCAAACTTAATGCTTAAAGAAACCCAGAAAACAACAACAACAAATGGTGGATTAAGCTGCGCATTTGGCTTCTGTGTGTGTGTGTGTTTTAATATCAGTTATCTCTGAGATACTTTTTAAATTAAAAAGATGTCTATAAGCTTCTACCTGGAAGGGGGTAACTCAATAACTACTACTCATCTTTGTAAATTATTCTATCAGATCCTTTATCATTTATATGCTTCACACTGGGGCACTCTTAGCACCCTGTTTTCACTGAGAGAAGGTAACTGTCAAAGGCACTATTGACATAATTTATCATTAGGCCAAGGGCTACTGTAGGAGAACAATATCCTGAATGCCTGAGCAGACTGGGCAGAAGCTTCTGAAAATATGCAATAAAACTTCACTGCTAAATCGCCAGCCAACCACCAACTTCAGAAACTCATGTCAAAATGGAAAATTCAAATGTTGAACATCTACTTACCATTTACGGTTTAGCCTAATGGTGACAATTTCCGGGAAGCCTTTCATGACACATTTTCCTCTACCTCCACAACTAAGTAAAACTATATAAATATTCACTTACTACTTGTAACAACCCCAGGAGATAAGGAATGTTGTCACTGTCATTTTATATATGAGAAAAATAGTGCACAAAGAGGTTAAGTAATTTGCCCACTATCCAGCCTCTCAATAGCAGACTGGATAATTGAACTCTGGTTTCAAAATTCATGCTCACAAATCTTACATGATGGTACAAAATTCAGTCTTATTTTAATTTAACAATTTACCAAAGAAAATTGATATTTATATTCAGATTTAATAAAAAGGATTATTTTCAATTTGAAGATAGAGTAATACCTTAATTTAAAGATTAAAAGTGATATTCTTCCCATTCATGAAAACTTAGGGTCGGTCCAGAGCCACTCTATAAAACCTCAACTTGATCAGAAGTCTTACTTTTAAAGAGAGAAATTATTATCAGTGTAATGTTGCTTCCCATAATTATCAGTGTCATTAACTCATAGCAAACAATGGGGAAAGGATTTTTTTAATTTAAAATGTGTTTTAGGATAATCTTTCTAAAGTCTGTTTTTTCTGATATAAGAATTACTACCACAGTTTTTTTCTCATTTCCATTTGCATGAAATATCTTTTTCCATCCCTTTACTTCCAGTTTAGGTGTATCTTGCAATTTGAGGTAGTTCCCGTGTAGACAGCAAGTACCTGGGTCTTGTTTTCTTATTCATTCAGCTACCCTGTGTCTTTTGATTGGAACATTTAATTCATTTACCTTTAAAGTGATTATTGATAAGTACATAGTTACTGCCATATTATTAGTCCTATTTTGATCTTCATTTCTTTTCTCTTTTCTTCTGCGTAAAGAAGTCTTTTCAGTATTTCTTGTAACACTGGCCCATCAATAGACAAGAGGATACAGAAATGGTGGTACATTTATATATAATGGAGTATTACTCTGCCATAAAAAAGAATTAAATCTTACCATTTGCAACAACACAATGGACCTAGAGGTTATTATGCTGGATGAAATAAGTCAGACTGAGAAAGTTAAATACCTTATAATCTCACATATATGTGGAATCTAAGGAACAGAATTAATGAACAATCAAAACAGGAATAGACCTATAGATAGAACATACTAATGGCTGTTAGATGGAAGAGGTCAGGAGGATGGGTAAGAAAGGTGAAGGGATTAGGAAGTACAATTGGGAGTCACAAAATAGTCATGGGGATGTAAAGTGCATTATGGGAAAATAGTCAATAATATTGTAAAAACTATGTATAATGTCAGATGGGTACTAGTCTTATCAGTGGGAGCACTTCATAAATTAAAAAAATAAAATTCTACCCATTGTGCTATATAATTGAAAATAATATAAATAATGTTGAATGTCAGTATAATTTCTAAAATTATAAATACATAGTCATGGGATGTAGAGGATAACACAGAGAATATAGTCAATGACATTATAATAGCTACTTAGAATGTCAGATAGGTAATAGACTTCTTAGGGTTATCACTTTGTGAGGTGTGAGATGTGTAAAGGTCTAATTATTTTGTTCTTTTGTGCACCTGAAACTAATAAAAAGTTTTAAAAATAAATAAAAATGAAATGTGTTTTAGGATAATGTATAGAAATTATAGAAAAAAAATCAGTGTTGTATCATATACTAAAACATATTCCAAAAGTATTAAGTGAATGTTTAAAAAGCAAAGAACAGGTAGAAGAAATTTAAACTGAATATTTACCAAACTTCTGTAGGTAATCAATTTTAAAAAGCAAAATATATGTAAAGAATGAATGAATGAATGAATAGGACACCAGCAAATAGATACCTGGGCTTAACTTACATGGGCTGGTCAAGAAATTCACGGAATGAAGGAGAAGAAGGGTTAAAAAATACAACATATAGATAATGTATTGTAGAATGTATACCTAAAACCTATGTAACTTTACTAACCAATGTCACCTCAATAAATTTAATAATTTTTAAAAAATTATCATTTTTCCTTTTTAATTGATTCACATAGTCACCTTTATCCCTAATACACTTTTCAGATCTTTCAATAAGTTTATTTATACCCTCAAAAAAATGTGGTTTTCTTCTTTTGCAGCTTTAACCTCTGTCATCTGTAAATTTCTTCCCTCGAAGCTGTTTTTTCATATTTGGGAACAAATAAGAATCAGTCTGAGCTAGGTCTGGACTGTTAGGGAGAATAGCTTAACATTTGGAAGCCACAATCTTGAAAAGTAGCCAACATAACACTGCTCTTGTGCACGGGCACGTTGTCATTGCAAAAGCAGCACCCTGTGGTCCATTTCCCTCTTCTTTTCTCCATCACAGATTCTTTTAACTGTTTCAGCAGACTGGAATAGTGCTCTCCAGTTATTGTGACTCCCTTATCTTTTTAATCAAGCAGTAGAATACCCTCTGTATCACAAAAAAACAATAGTCATGATTTTTCCAGCCAATTGCGACACCTTGAACTTCTTAGGGGGTGGAGTGCCCTTTTCATACCACTGCGTGGACTCCTGCTTTGACTCAGGCTCATCACGATGAACCCAAATTTCATCTCCAGTGACAATCTAGTTTAAAACTTCATCTTTGTTGTCTCTGCAAAGGTACAAAAACTGTGTGAACACTCAACTCGTTGTTTTTGAAGCAGCGTGAGCATTCTTGGTATCCATCTTATACTGACTTTTGACATCCTTTGATGCTGATAGAGAATATACAACAATGTTGTAGGTGATACTCCAGTCATTTCTGCAAGCTGCTTTTCATTCAATCTGGCATCTTCCACTACAAGTTTTCAACTTTTTTGACAATGTCTCAGGAAGTGGCTTCAACAGGGTGTCCCCCATGGAAGTAGTCTTCAATCAACTCTCTGCCTTGCTTGAAAAGGCTATGTCACTTATAAACCATGGATTTTCCAGGGCAACAGTCCCCATAAACTGTTAACACCTCTTCCAAAATGCTTTGAAGTGTCTGCCCTTGTTTTGTGAGGAACTTAATGATGGCATGAAATTTAATTGTATCCATACTTGGAGTTTTCTTAACATTTCATGTGCTTCTTCAGCAATATCTGAAAGAACAAGTATATAAGTAGGCTGAAATTCAGCACATATACTAATAATAAATCACACAATCAAACTGTGTACACAGTACTCCCACCTCTCTGATAACCCCTCTGTCTCATGAGTTCTTGACCATCCCATGTAGATATAAACTTTAAAAAATATATAAGATAATAAAATTATCATATGGCTGTAGGTTATCACTATCAAAAAGCAATTTTAAAATAAAAACCAACAAATAGATTTATAGATTTATCTGCATACATTTTAAAACCTATTTATGTAATATATAGCCCAACTAGAAAAGGCTGGAAATAGATTTAAGGAACATATAATAAATATGACAGAGGTAATGTATTTACTTCATAAAAGGTTAAATTAAATTTTAAATATGTATATCTTGATATTTCTATAGGCAAACAATTTATAGAACAAGAAATACAACTAATAAAAAACAAAAAAAAATGAAGTCTTAAAATGTTGTCTTTAAAAATGTAAAGAAAAATAAATTCTTATTTATATATCATAAATAGGCAGAAAAATTGCATTTATGTATATTAAGACAATATCAAGTATTGATTTGAAACCTGTGATATTATAAATATTGATGACTTTGGAAATGGTTTTAACTCTTTGGAAAAGAAATCCTATAATCTAAACCCTTTAAATTAATTCTAAATATATATATATATATATATATATATATATATATATATATATATATATATAATTATATACACACACACATATATTTAAATAAGCACACAAAGTTCATTTTATCATTATTTAATAATTAAATAGTACTAAGTGTAAAATCTTGGAAGCAACATGGAAAACAGTTGATTAAATTATTGAACAACATTGAAGAGAATGTTTTGGTTTCTAGACAGCAACCTACAGACTCCACATGATAAAATGCAAAATGAGCAAATATAGTCTAAACATCATTTTACATCATGATGATTTGCACATGAAAAAAATGGAAGGAGGACCTATAAGAATAAGAATTTTTAGATTAATGGATGTGTGTGTGTATGTGTGTGTATGCTCACTTTTCTCTGTGTCAGACTTTCTGTAGTATTATTTTACCTTTATAATTGAAAAACATAGAGACAACATGTCTTATGCATTCTCTTTATTTCAAATAAGAAATATGGAGCTTTGAAGATTTCCTCCACCTTACTCATTTTCTATCCCAGTAAACTATAATATACTATTGTCAAGTTAATGAATATGGAATAGATTAGTGGAATGGTATAGTATTTTATTTGTCTATTGGGACATTTCTATATTACTTAAAGAAAAAGTATTTTAGTGTTACATATTTTTATTATTAGTATCAGTTCTTGAGCTGAAGTACTAATGTCAGTCATGGTATTCCTGCTTCTTAAAGCACGCACAGCAATTTGACTCAGTGACCTAAAAAAAAAATGCTGAGGGGAAGCCGGGATGGCTCAGTGGGTTGAGCGCTCAATTTGCAGCCCTGGGGACCAAGGATTGAATCCCGGCCCCGGCCCGTGCGGAACCATATGCTGAACTGGGAGCTCCCCCAGTTCAGTTCTCTCTCTGTCTCTGTATCTCTCTTTCCCTCTGTCAAAAATAAAAATAAATAAATAAAAATATATTTAAAAAATGCTGAGATGTAAGAAAGTTTGATGAGGATAATAAAGGAATTACATTTTTTGTGTCTTTTTTAAAATATCTTTTTTTTTTCCTGGGCTTCTTTCCCCATATAACTCACAATTTTAGTTGTGTTCACTTTTATTTATTTTTTCAAAGATTCATTGTTTGAGAGAAGATGAAAGAGAGAGAAGGGAGGAGGGCCCAGAGCAGTCTCCATAGTTGTACATCATTAGTTGTGACATGGTTTTATTCCACACAAGTGGATGTGGGGCCATGTAAAGTAAAAACCAAACTGGGGGCCTTTGCCACCATCCTGCCAGTTACCAGTTACACCCCACAGTTCAGTGTATAGGTTTACACGGGCCAGGGCTGGGATTCAATCCCCAAACCTTGTGGTTGCAAGGCAGATGCTCACCCTGCTGAGCTATCCTGGTATCTCTAGTTGTGTTCTCTTTTAATAGCATGGTAATTATGAAGGTCATAGAAATTTTTTCAAACAGATTTTAACTTGTAGGCACTTTAGCAACCATATATCTTTATTAAAAAGCATTTAAGCAAAGGAAAATAAGTGACAAAAATATTTCTGTTATGTAAAAAAAAAATACCATAAGATAAACCAGTAACTAAAATTGTTCAGTTTAAATGATTTTTCCTTATTGTTATTCCATCTGAACATAATATGAAAAGTTTGTTCATAGATTGTTAGGACTAGATCTCTTGGTTTATTGTAGTCTTGTTCCTCAGAGGTTTACTTTGAATTTCTCAGTAGGAGTTTCTTGATTTCATGTCTATATTGAGTCACATGTGATCAGGTGATGAAGACTGACATTTGTACTTGGGTTTTTTCAGATCCTATGAACATTCACACATACAAATAGTTGTCTCTTCAGCTTTCACAGCTCTTGACCTTCTAATGTACTTCAGTTGTGTTGCTCTGACACATTGCAGGGACCAGCAAGTCATGCTCCTTGCCCTTCTTGTGCACCTGCTGTAACACTAACCTTTCTAAGATGAAGGTAAGAGAGAGATTGGTGTGCTTTCTGTGATTGCTATCTGGCAGAGTTAGTGGATAGAATGGTGCCTGGGTATTATTACATGCGTGGAAAATATCATTCTCTTTCAGAATCCCTATATGAGAATTGTAGTAAGGAAAAATACTGCCTGTGTTACCTCATCCTTTTCCCTAAAATTGTGAAGTATGAGTCATTCAGAGTAAGTGAAAGCCAACAGTGATGAGTGCAATATTATTGTGCTCAACTTTGACTAAAAACCCACTTGGGTTCCTTCAAGTGACTGATTATGTCAGACCTACAGATTTTTTCTTTGGGATTTTCAGTACTTTGAAATTCTTTGGATTCAATCAGGAAACCTTTGAGTACCTTCTATGATATTTTATATAGTTTATATAAACTAGAAATTACTAGAATATTTATTTGTTCCCAAACCCTTCATATTTAAATTTCCTTGCAATGATATTCAATAACTAGATGATAAGATGATGGATAGACAGCTAGATGATAATAGATAGATAATAGATGATAGATTATAGATAGATGATTAGAGTGATTGATAGGTGATAGATAGATAGATAGATAGATAGATAGATAGATAGATAGATAAACAGATAGATTGATTTATTGATAGATAGATGATAGATATTAAAAATCAGAGGATAAGTATTAAAGTGAGCAGAGTTAAATGGAGATGGAATGGAGTTATTATTCAAGTATATATCAGTGCCCCTCTATACCCTAATAAAGGAAGGTTGAAAAAAAAGTGTCTGAGCTGCCTAACAACTAATAAAGAAAGTGAAGCAATAACATAATTCACAAGAGCTACAGATGTAAAACAAAATAACAGAAACACAACCTTTTCTGTTATGAGCCCCTAAATAAAATGTTTGAGCTACACTCAGGAAGAAGATATATTTTAGAACTATGTCTCTGATACAAAGGCAATAGTGGGTTTTACAGTGCAGGACTTAATGTTCTCCTTCACTGTTGACGGTGACAAGAATTTTACAAAGGACCGTCCTGCTAAGTAGATCTATAAAGCTGAAATATAGAGCATCTAGATATAAAATTTAGAGAATTCAGGAAAATGTGGCCTTTGGACTATTCTCCTTAAATATTTTATTTTCCAGTCTATAATATATTTTATCATCACTGAGTGAGTGGCAAACATGAGAGGACCCTCTCTGACCTCCAGAGTAGTTTCCCTATGTCGCTGACTAAGTCAGATCTATGCCTTTTTCTTTGATCTTTTAATAGAATATCTGTAGGAAAGGCTGAAACATTGAAAAATATCAAGAGAGAGACCAGGAGAATCCTCATGAATGTATCCAATATTTTGTGCAAACATAGTTCTGGGTCCACTTAAAATACACTGTCAAATGGGTAATGAAAATGCTAAAGACATGAAGATGCAGCTTACAATTATTGGGTACCACAAGAATTAAAATTATAAACTATAATACAAATCAGAATAAAAATACTATAATGGATATGCAGTAACTGTAGTGTCAAGGGACAAAGAAGTGGGACTGTTGTAATTGCAAAAATCTAAGAACACATACTAGAACCTTTGAGACACACTTTGATAGAGGAACCATATTTCAGAGGGTGAAGAAGCTCAAGAGGATTCAAGGTGGAATAGAGTGTACACAAGGGCCTATGTGCACCCAGCACTGTTGACACAAAGGGCACGTGAGGCAGTGTGGTTGGGGGCTACACTGCAAAGGTGACCTAGGTTGAGACCATGAGCGGATGTTAATTATAAGCAAACCGCCTGGGACATATAGACATGAAGAAATGAGGTTGTTTATTTAATAGTTACTTAGGGCTTTCTTAAAGGAATAGTGATCTTGTGCATCACATGTTGGAGGATAACTTCAGAGTGAAAGGCTTAATAGGCCATGTGAGATAAGGTCAAGGTCTGAAACTAGGGCACAGCAATGCAGATGTAGGTAGGCATAGATAGGAGAGAACTGAGTGGAGCCTTGGCTGCATGACTAACCAGGGAGCAAAAAGAGAGAAGGGAGAGATCATGAGAAGGCTTCTAGCTTATGTTATTGGCCCCATGATGTATGACATGGAAGACAAATAGGGATGATATACAGAAGGCAATGGAAAATTTGAATCTAGAACTCAACAAGTGAAGCATTTTAAGAACACAGCAGGACCTTTCAGAACAAGGGCTATAGGCTTACAAGAATCATGGAAAATCGAAAAGCGTCAAAGTTGACATGGTACATTCCCAGACTTCTACTGTTGTTGAAACAGACTCAGTTGCAAGAGTGTGATGTACTGCAGTGTTCTGGCTCATGGGCCACTGCGGCGGTCCCTCCCTGGGGCCCGAAAGAGCATTTCACATTTTCTTCCCATCTTTCAGCTCATAAACATGTTTCTCTTCAGAACACACACCATATGCCATTGCAAAAGAGTTGTAAACTTCTATAGACATATTTGAGAGTATTATAAGGGTACAAGAAAACAAAAATAATGCAAAGGAATGGGAATTATTGAACAATGGAATTAAAATATTAGGCACAGATAACTCTAACTACATTCGGTTTCTGTTTGTTGGTACAAGTCATTAAAAAAACAGAACTTTCATTTAGTTTGAAGATATGAAGCTTTTGAGTTGGACTTTAAGAAAAATCAACAGTGGCTGTACTAATTGAAAGCTTGTAGGCCAAGCATCAGTAAATGAGAGCTACAGAGTTTATTCTGTATTATATTAAACACCATATATGAAGCTCTGTGTATTTTGAAGTGACAAAATGTATTATTTTCTGTACTTCCTTATGATTTTTCCACAGGCATTTCTTTTTCTGAGGGGATTATTTGCATTCATTTAATTAATTAGCACTTATTTAGTGTACCAGTGAGAGTAGATGAGGATATAGAATATAAATGTTAATTCTTGTTACTGAGGAACATGTATTCCAACATGAACCAGCCTTCATTCATTAAGCATTTATTGAGTAGCTCTACTGTGCACCTGTTTCATGCAAGGTCAGCAATATATACAAGGTTTACTATTGCAACATATAACAGTATGTATGGGGCTTGATGGTACCTGTTTGATATACTTTTTCTATAATTCAAGAAGATGTCTGAGAAAACGTGGTCATGAGTTGGTGTTTCAAAAAAGAGAGACAAGTCCATTGTCTCTTTTTCTCTATAATCCAAGAAGATGTCTGAGAAAGCATGGTCATGAGTTGGTGTTTCAAAAAGAGAGACAAGTCCATTGTATCTTTTTTGAAACACCAACTCATGACCACGCTTTCTCAGACATCTTCTTGGATTATAGAAAAAGTATATCAAACAGGCACCATAAAAAGAAAGACAACAAGAGGCACATAAGACAAGGAAATGGCTCCATAAATGGAAATGTCGGATTTAAAGGTCTCAAAAGGACTAGCAAAATGTGTAGCAGGTAAATTGGAAGGATGGCAGTAGGACACTACAGTAGAGGCTAATTACTGGGACTTTGAACCTGATTTGTATAATAAAGCTTAACGAGAACAGGGGAAGTGGTTTGACCATGACCTTTCTAGCAGCCTTCAACTTGAGCTTTATAGAAGAATCATTCAGAATGTCATAATATAGAAAAAAGAAGCTGGAACAGGATGAGAGGTGTTTCGGTAGCTTTATAGGGGGAAAAAAAGTTAAGTACAGAAATATTGTGTAAGAAGATGAAGC
>PVKE010029169.1:0-20441 GCA_004027555.1 Craseonycteris thonglongyai | reverse complement strand
GGGAGGGCAGGGGAGGGGAGGGGAGGGGAGGGTGCAGCCTTATGTAATAAGGACTTTGAACTTAATCCTAAGAATAATCAGAAAGCAATTGAGAGGGTTTCAGCGAAGACAATAAATTGAGAAATAAGAAAAAATGTCCCCAGTTGAGAGGTAAACAGTATTGGAGGGGAGAACGGCTGGAAATCTATTTCAGTAATCTAAGAGGGAGCTGACCAGTACTTGGATGAAGGTGGCAGTGAGGGAGAAAAGTGAGCTTAGATGAAAACTTCGAGGGTAAAATGAACACAATTCGGTAAGTCATTGGATATAAGGGATGGTGAAGAATGATTGGTAAGGAGGTCTACATTTCTGTATACACAAACTGAGAGGATGATGGTAAATTTTATTAATAGGAAAAAAAATGGAAGAAAGCCAGTGTCTATAGAATAAGAAATATAAAGAGCTCTCTCTAAACCTCCCCCAGCAGCAAAAGACATGCTTTCAATTTCCACATAAGCACACATACACATACACAAATGTAGCTTTCACTTCTAACAAGCCTAAGGATTCCAAATTCATGAAATAAGATTAATTTGTCATGGCCCAGTGGACATACATAAACATAATCGCATGCATATGCATTTTGTCAACTCTATTTTAATTGAATGGTAGTTTTAGTTCCTTGTAGATTCATTGAGTGTCTTCTATATTCTAGTCACTGTGAGAATAAAGATAAATAAGATGCAAATTCTGCCCCTAAGAAGTTCATAGACTGGTGTTAGAGACAGATATATTAAAATTATGATGTTGAGTCAAATTTCCAGAATAAAGTAATCAACCAGAGTGTGGGACCACAGATGAAAGAGGAACAAACTGACTGAGAAGCTTAGTGGTGAGCCATCATTTCTCTCGTTATTATCCACCCTCTATCCTCACTCCACACACACACACACACACACACACACACACACACACACACACACACACACACACACACACACACACACACTGAGCTCTATTTGGTTTTCAAATAGTTTCTCCATCAACATATTTTTATAAGTACAGGATTTATGTCTTTTTTTCCCCTAGACTGTGTACCCTCATATACTATAAGTGCAAGGTCAGAGTTGATGACAAGATTTGAGTCCACTAAAAGAGTGACCTGCCTCCATTTATGTGGTCTCTGTGATCTCTGCATCCTCTTTGGACAGAAACCAAGGGAAAATCAATTTGAATTATTTACTTCAACGTGTTTATTTCATTGTCTCTATAGCTTCAGATAATTTGGAAATTGGATTGTTTCTGCATCTTGTGCTTTGTTTTACCTTTAAGTGCTTTGCTTTCTAAATTGTATTATTCTTGTTTTTCCTGGTTTCATTTTAGTAGATATTTCATTACCCAGTGAAGGGATAGAAAATAAAATAAATTATTCAAAGAGCTGATTCTCCCGATAATAATCATTACCTTCACTGGAGGTTTGGTACTAGTCATTAGAAATATGTGAACATTGGTTTTATACTGTGTATTTTAATTTCAGCCACAGATTCATGATGCACAGAAAGGGAACTGTATATAGTAAAAGGAATCATAAAATAATAGCTGTCATTTATTGAATGTCTACCTTGTACCTGGATTTTTATACATATTATAGCTTTCCATGTGCCAAACAAACTCATGAGGTAGGGATTACCACTCCAGGTTTATTGCTAAAACAGGGTCTGGGAAAAGTTAACTTTTCAAGGTCTCAACACCTGGTCAGAAGGTAAATCAAATCCCTTTCACTGTGCCCCTTGTCCTGTTCCTTTCTCACTTTGTGGAGTAACAAAAGAAATTACAGAAAATTTTTTGAAGAGCTATTAGCTATTTTAAAATCAGTAACAGAAAAGATCAGTCTGTCTGGCTTTAATATATAACAAAAAGGGAAAGAAAATATTTTTGTATTCAAGTTAACTTCTGGTGTGATTAACAAATGGGCTTGCCTGGTCGGTGACATTGTGGATGGGGAAAAGGCTGAGAGTTGTATTTAAGCCAGAACAGTCCCAAAGTAATCAGAACACTTAGTCCTTTGTCATATAGAAAAAATCTGTTATTTTCCATTTCTTTTACTAGTAGGTTCAGTCCACTGTTATAAAACATTACATGTGTTTTTCTGTTCATTTTTTTAAATTTCAGTTTATCATTACTTTTGTAATATACTTAATTGACTTATAATTATATGTGTCTGAGAAGTCTTTTGACTTATAGTGATGCAAATAATCTTAAGGCATAAAAGAAATTTGAATAAAGGTTTGTTTTCTAGATTTTATGCAGCAGAACTCAGTGGGAGACTTGGGACGCTGAGGTCAGATCTTTTATGCTGCCAAAGATTGTTAGAAATTGAAAAGTAGATCTGGCTTTCATAAACATAATGAACAAGTGGAACTCAGCATTTGAATTTTGCCTTCTTCCCAAATATTACTTTCTTTTTCACATTTTCCATTTTAATTTTATTATTTGAATAACAAAATAATTATCTTGATTCTATTCTTATATGTCCTAAATTTTTGGAAATGGAAAAATGTTCAAAGATAATGGCGGAAGTGGTTCTTCCTACCCACCCCCAAGTCCAATTATCTTTGTGTTGTTAGTGCTCATTGTTTGGAATCAGTCTCAAAGAATTTTGTTGCTTATCTATTTAAGTCACACATTTAAAAAAAATGCAAGAAAGACAACTGTGTTTATATTTTCAAGCAAATGATCATATTTGTATGGGGTGGGTACAGGCAAACAGGACTATTGACTACTTGTAAAACTTGTTAAGGTCTTTACAAACTATTTTTTTGCTGAGATACATGCCTTATTTTCATTAAGAGATGTATAGTTGGTAATGAAATTCCCATCATCTGAAGGTAATTGTTTTAATCAGCATTAGTTTCATAAGACTAAGAAATAGCTGGAGAACTTCGTCAGGTGGTTGGACGACTAAAGGAGGAATCAACTAGAATGTCATAAAAAAGGATTTTTGGACAATTTTCATTTTTCGTGAAGACTGCAGTCTTTTGGCTATTTCAGAACAATCTGTAAAGAAATTTTTCTTTGCTGTTAAATTAATAGCAACATTTTAGAGGAGTCATTAATTGACTCAAGCTCTCTGTAGACTACTGTGGTGTGTGGATTTCAGTTAGTTTAAGTATAATGGGGAAAAAAGAGAATAAAAGGTAATTTTGTTCATTTGCAGCCATCACCCTATTGTCATCCCTATATGCTTGCTTTATGATGGCTTTGTCCCTTTTGGGGTTGGTTTCATCATGTTCTTCTTATACAATCATGGTGCTTGTGGCTGTCTCTTGTTGTGATGGCTTTCAAAAAGGCCAGCCCATTCTGTCTAAGTCAGCATATCTAATTTAAACAAGAAGTATATTATTTCTTATATTTATTCTCTGAATACTACATATTTTTAGTGCCATGAACCCTTTACATTTTGACACTATCTGAAGAGACATTATAAAATTAATTTACTCTTAATTCTACAATTGTCATTTGGCTTTATATTTACTGGTTTCCTATTCTGGTTTCCTCAATTTACATCGTTTACCTTTCCCATTGATCCTGAGGTCTTTTTTTAAGATTTATTTTATTGTTTTTGACAGAGACAGAGAGAACAGAGACAGAGAGATATACTGAGAGAAGTGGGGAGGGCCCAGAGCAGTCTCCATAGTTGTACATCATCAGTTTTCAACATGGTTTCCTTCCACACGGGTGGGGGGTGGGCAGGGGCCATGCAGGGCAGAAATTGAGTTGGGGGCCTCCTGCATGAGAGGCACGCCTCCTTGAACTAGGGACCAAACTGGGGGGTGAGAACCAATTGGGGGCCTCCCACATGGGAAGCACACCCCAGTTCAGCATATGGGTCCACACGGGCCAGGGCTGATATTTGATCTTCAGTGTCTGGGGCTGCAAGGCGAGCACTTAACCCACTGAGCTGTCCCAGCATCCCCTCATTGATCCTGAATTTAACTGGCAAATTTTAACATTTTATCAAGAATGATATTGATCATTTGAGGCAGTGTTTTTAGTAGTCATGTTCTGTGTTTCTGTATTGCTGCGTAACAAATTATAACAAAACTTAGTAGCCTCAGACAGCGTGTATTGTCTCAGTTCTCAGGTTAGGGATCAAGTGTGGCATAGTTGAGGTCTCTGGCTTTAGGTCTCTCAAAGGGCTGCAGTTAAAGCATCAGCCAGGCTGCAGTGGTCTTTCAGCTCCGCTTGGGGTGGACCTACTTCCTAGCTCCCTCAAACACTCATGGGCAGCATGCAACTTCTGATGAGCTGTTGACCAGATGCCCACTCAGTTTCTTGCCACCTGAGCCTCTCTCTTCAGAGGAAAGCTTGAGAGATGGCTCTTGGTTTCATCAGAATGACCGAGCGAGGGCTCAATAGAGAGAGTGCTAGCAAGATGGAAGTCATGTTCTTATATCACCTATTTCAGTCACTTTTGCATCTGATCGTTTTGAGGATGATACTCAACCTCCCTAAAAAAAAAATTCATCAATGAGAAGGTAATGGATGTGAGCATAAAAATGTCCTAATTTGTTGCATAATTTTTCAATCTCCCCTACTTCTGGATACCCATCTATGCTATGCAGTACTTGCTAGTCAAAAGCATAATTATTTGAAAATATTGCTATGGTTTAGGTGAGCAAAGGCAGGTCAACATATGGGAGAATTACTGTTTTTAAATATATACCTGTCTTATTTTGCATTCTCTCTTGATCTCACAGTGCTCCTGGCTCCAGAATGCAAAAACAAATAAAAATCTCTACTACTTAATATATGGGTTCATTATTGTTTACTACAAAGGTTCATAGCAGAGATTGACATATTAATTGTTAGGATACAGCTATTTCAAAATAGTAGGAGATGAAGTTTAGTTTACCAAGTATTAGAGTGGAAATCTCATTTGTCTTTGGGGTAGTTGAATTCCCTGTCTAGTTGTTCAAATGTTTTGTGTTACAGAAACTACAAGTGTGTTTTGTTCAATTCGTTACCCTTAAGGCTTAGACTCAAAAGTAATTTAAAGGGACTTCCGTCTATATGATTATAATGTAATATATTAAGCTGGTTTTATCTTTTCTATATTTGATATCTAAGAATTCTCTTGAGCTTCTTTTTTTAGGAGAAGATTAGACTAAGCCACAAATACAAGATTTCAGTCCAGAATTTATCATACATCATGATGTATAGATTCTGATCAATAGCAGGAAGTTTTCTCATTTTGAATCTAAATGTGATAAATGTAGTTTGAGAATACTCAGTTGCATTGAAGGACTTTGAAAATAATCTTGGTTAATGTTAACTCTGAGTCAGTAAATTTTTTTATTTTTTAATTCACTTTATTTTGGAAAATGTTAGCATTCTTAGTAAATCTATAAAATTTATTTACCTTACTATTTAGTATTTAACATGAGTGAATGTTCAATGAACAAATTTCAACCATATATCTTCACCTACACCAGATCTATCAAATAATTTTTAATTCTCTAGTCTTTTACTTTCTAAGTCCTGTTCTTTTTTTAAATCATATCATAAACATGCTTTGTAAACATGCGTGATTTGGATGTAATATATAATTTTAATGTATATTAGTGATTGTTAATTCATGGTTTGCAATGAAATATTTATTAAGGATTTGATAATTTATGCAGACACTACTTATTTTTTGAATCTGAAAAAGGATACTTATAGGCATGTGACATGAGCCTTCAAAACAAAGACACATAGAAACCCATATCCAAAATACATTGAAAGTAATTATGATTTTCCCTTAAGTTTTGGTTTGTTCCTGTATAACTGTAGTAAAAATGGATGAAACAGAAAAGTGGTTTAATAAGTAGAAGTTATTTTCTCCAACTGCTGTTATTCCTATATGTACAAAAATGTTTTTCTCAATCTGCTAAATAACAGTAATAAAATCATAGAACTAGACTAAAATGTGTGTGTGTACTGTGTGTGTATATGTGAATATAGATTGTGTATGCAAACACTCTACATGTGCACATACATATACATATATACATGTGTTGTATATATATTTTTGAAGTGGTCTGGAGAAGGCACTTTAAGGTTACAGAATCTTCATTCCTTAATTTCCCCCTTTTAAATAAGAAATTTATTTTATGTTCATGGAGGAAAGCTCGGCTTCAAAAGAGTATCTTTTTCTGAGGCCATGACCAGGGGGACAGAGCATGGAATATTAGTGCCACTACCTTTGTCTTCACCCAGTCCTCTGGGCCTTTAGATTTTTCTTTTATAAGAAACACAGGAAGGGGAAGCCAGGATGGCTCAGCGAGTTAAGCGCTCGCTTTGCAGTCCCGGGGTGCAAGGATCAAGTCCCAGCCCCGGCCTGCGTGGGCCCAGATGTAGAACTGGGGTGTGCTTCCCATGCAAGAGGCCCCCAGTTTGGCTCCCAGCTCAAGGGTCCATGCCTCCCATAAGGGAAGCCCCCGGCCCAGTTCCTGCCCTGCGTGGCCCCCGCCCACCTGTGTGGAATGAAACCATGTGGAAAACTGATGATGTGCAACTATGGAGACTGCTCTGGGCCCTCCCCCTTCTCTCTGTCTCTCTCTGTCTCTGTCTCTCTCTCTGTCTAAAAACAATAAAATAAATGTTAGGGGGGAAAAAAAGTTCTGATTATGGGTGGTGAGCACATAATACAGTGTATAGACAATGTAACATAGAATTGTGCACCTGGAAACAATCTAATTATTATCAACCGATGTCACCCAAACAAATTTTAAAATAAAAAAAAAAGTGAAAAAAAGGAAAGTACAGTTAGGTTGCCAAAAAAAAAAAAAGAAAAAAGTAAAAGGAAACAAAAGAAGGTGATATTGGCTGCTAACTTCTGTAGGCTTCTGGGTGGTTTTATGGGTTGAAACTAAATTCTTTACCCCAGGCTCACTCTGCCTAAGTGAAGCGCCACGGAGACAGACTGCTGTGTGGTATTTGGATATGGACACTGGCATTTATCCTGATCATTTGTGAAAGAAACAATTTGCTACAGTGGCCCAAGCTCTGAACTTGGACATGAAAGATATGACTTAAGCCCTGTGTCTGCCACTTACCAGGTTTTCTGACATTGGTCTAAGCATCCATACCTACCGCACTTCTCTGGAGTACCATGCAAAATGTACATTAAATGTACCTTTATACACTACATCTGGAGGCCAATGCTTGAAATTCTACTGTTAATGTTTTATCCTCTTGCACTAGTTTAAACTAATAAACCACCTTTGGCATGTTAATTATTTGCAGAATTAGCTATTGCCCTTTAGCTCAGGTTAAACATATTTTATTGTGACAGTGTCTAATGATTATATTGAATAAGTAAAATACTAACTTCTATATTTAAAATATTTCTTTGCTTGACCATCAAGACAAGGATGACAACCTTATACAACTTCTTGGGGGTGTTTTTACAACTTCTGAAGATTATAGTGGCAAATATTTTGGGTTCTAGGCCCTTGACAGGGAGTAGCTTCAAATCTAAGGGCTACTAAATTGCCTTTTGAACTCTATAAGATGTGGGCTCCTTAAATTTGGTCTTTCTCTTATCAAAACAAAAAAACAAAAACAACACACTTACCTTGCCCCATCTATTCTAGGTGTTTTCTAGAGCATTTGATGAACCAGTAATCTTGTGATTTGAGGGCAGGTGGGCCATTTATAGATTCTTTCTTTGATCTGATTTATAATTCAAATGGTTGAATTTTAATTTCTGCCGTGAGTATGGTCATAGCTCTTTAGACTGATAATTAGATTCCTGATCATATATAAGAAATACAACTTAAACAATATCATATACGCTTTATATGAATATTGCTTCGCTTGAATGAGAAGTAGGGTGAAGTATTTGGAAATACGCATAGGTATAGCTCACAAAAGTCTACATACATTGTAACATTGCTGCTTCTGATTCCATTTTTTTCTCTTAGTTTTTGGATGGGGGATACATTTTAGCCAATTGGGATTGTTTGTGTAAAGAACGTATAATGTGAAAATGAAGTAGACTAAGAATAAATTTATTGTGTTAAAAAATTGGATAAGGGCATTTCAAAGGTAAATATGATGATCGTTTGGGCTGTATTTTGAAACCATAATTATTAAGCCTGTGAAAACTTTCCACAGAGCTAACACCAGTAGTTTGGCAGCTTTGAACATTCCACCAGATGGGTGTGAGACAACATGACTGAATCATACTAACATGAAAGGACTTTCTCTTGTTCCATACAAAGTGTAACCAGATCTGTGAAGCATTTCTGCTTTAGCCTCCTACATTCCTTAAGAGCAAGTTGAATGGGTTGAGTGACTGAGGAATTTTGCTGAGGAAATGCATAGAAAAATTGGGATAGTTTGTGGTTTTGTTCACTGAAACTCTAAAATGAACATAAATGTTGGAAAATGTTGATGAATTTGATATTGAAGGAAATCTATAATTTAAACAAATAGCTTTTAAGTAAAGAAACAATAAAAAAACAAAAAACGAAAAAGGAACCCCTGGTTCATAGTGGGACTACGCTAGGAATTATTTCACTGAGCAAGCTTGTCCATCTCAAGGCCCACGGGTAGCATGCTGTCCAACACAATTTCATAACCTTCTTAGAACATTATAAGATTCTTTTGCTACTTTTTTTTTTTTTTAGTTCATCAGCTATCATTAGTGTTTGTTTATTTTAGGTGTGGCCCAAGGCAATTCTTCTTCTTCCAATTTGGCCCAAGGAAGCTTAAAGATTAGACACACCTCTCACAAGGTAATTTGCTCTCCCATCGCAAATTGAAGGCAGTTATAACTTTGACTTATTGCCTATGTACTTATTCCTCTGGATTTTATCTTCCTTTCTTTTCAACTAATGTCTATGGAAACAGTTATGTTGTGCTTTATCTTATTTAATCTCTATGAAATGATACAAAATGGTATTTTTATAGCAATGTACATTCCAGATTCAGGGTCATCTATCCAACTTTGAAGAGAGGTGGGAGCTCGGACATGACCAGGTTTTTGGGGTGTTCTTTCCAATAAAAGGTACGTTCCATTAGCCACCTGCAAATAGTAGCAAGATTATTTTATATGAAAATAAGAGTTGTTGAGACTCTATATTTCCACCAAAGCTAATACTAATTTTATGTTTGGCTTAAGGTCTCAACAAATGTTTTGGTTTATTTATTTGGCATTATTAAGTTGGATTAGATTGCATAAGAAAATTACAATAGTTTGTGGTTTTGTGCACTGAAATCTTTAAATAAAAGTAAATATTAAGAAATGCTGAGGAACTGAACAAACGTCAGCCTCCAAACAAACATATTAAGTAGCACAGGCTTTATATGTATTATTGGAAGAAATATACTGAAGTTGTAAACTCGGCTCTTAGATAAAACATGCTTATGTCTTAATATTTGTTCACTGATGAGACATTTGAAGAATATTTTTAGACCGAATTTTCTTGAACCTTATTGGCACCCCCAAGAACTACACAAGAGTAGTTAAATTATGTTATATCCCCCAAGACATTCTAGATTATCTGAACCTAAATTTGTACTTGGCAGGCGAAGCGCTATAAAAGCTTCAAGATGATTGGCCTGCCAGAAAAAGGAAATTTTATTTTTTCAAGGCTCATTACAAATTATACATTGGCATTTTATAAAATGTATTGTGGATTGTGGACTTTGGATCTTTCTTTATTTCTTTATTCATATTCCAGAGAAATATAACTAATCACTTTCTACCTTTGACCTATAAGGTAGTTGTTGTTGTTGTTTTTGTAAGCACAGAAAATGTTGCTAGTTCCTGAGAATGATAGGAATAGTATGAAGATATGATTTGGAGCCATTATTCTGAAATAGTTTCTTTAAAATAAAATAGTTAATTTTATCATTGAACTTTAGCTAAGAAAAATATTATTTTTCTCAAATAATGTTTTACTGAAAACCTAGACCAAAGAAAAAAACATGACATCCATCTGAAATAGTGATGCATGGCTTCGACAATATTAAGTAACGGTAAGAGGTGAAAGAAATGAGAGTGAAGAGTTGGTTAAAAAAAAAAAAGGCAGGCTTATCATCAGAATTCCATGCCAATTCTTTTGTTTGTTTTTTTGTTTTTGACAGAGAGTGAGAGAGAACTGAACTGCAGTTCAGCACATGGGTCCGCACGGGCCGGGGCCGGGATTCAATCCTCAGTCCCCGGCGCTGCAAAGTGAGCGCTTAAGCCACTGAGCCATCCCGGCTTCCCCAATGCCAATTCTTTAAAATAAAGATGATGTCCTTCTGGGGCAGCCGGGATGGCTCAGTGGGTTAAGCGCTCACTTTGCAGCCCCGGGGACCGAGGATCGAGTCCCAGCCCCAGCCTGTGTGGACCCATATACTGAACTGGGGAGTGCCCCCAGTTCAGTTCTCACTGGGGTGAGACCCCGGCCTGTGCTGCCCCGCACACACCTGTGGAATGAAACTATGTGGAAAAACCAATGATGGGCAACTACGGAGACTATTCTGGTAGTCTCCCTTCTCTCTGTCTCTATATCTCTCTCTCTCTTTCTCTCTCTCTCTCTGTCTCTCTCTGTCAAAAACAATAAAAATAAATCTTTTTTAAAAAGATAATGTCCTTCTGATAAGATAATGCAATTTATAATTTAGTAATGATTCTTGGCACACAAATATATTTCTTTTTAATGTTTATATTTATGCTTGCCTTATACTACAATGATTTGGGGAAATAAAGTATTGAAGCTTTAAATAATTGGCAACATATACAAATTTATTTTGTATTATTTAGTTGTCCTGCCTCTGTATGTTTCTAAAATCTCACATTTACAACAGTACATGTAGACTGTAACTGTCCATATAATTTGCCAAAGCATATGGATTTTTAAACATGATATTCACCCATGGGCAAAATTGGAACAATATACAAGTGATGTCATATGTCCATTCCCTGTAATCCATTTACTTACATCACTGTCACAACCGCAGTTTTCATTTTTAATAGTTCATGTTTTCCTGGGAAGCATTTCTAAAAATACATTATTTCTTTCTGCTTCAGACCTGGGGAGAATGTAGGTTTTTATAACCAACCCTCTGTGTGTACTTGATAGATTACAATATGATGTTTCTTTCCTGAATATTTAAAACTGATCCCCCTTTTTTCCCTCTTTTTATCAGAGTGCATGGTGTCATATCTGTAGTAACAGCTGTTCCTTAGCATTATGTTTTGAATCTACATTAATTGATTTTCTCCTTGCTTATAGCTTCTATTAACATTATTATGCATGTATTAGACATACTATGCTTAGGAAAAAAGAATCTAAAAAGAGTTTCACTTAGAGTTCATTTCCTATAGGTTTTAATGGAAAGCCATAAGTTTAAACAATAAAACAAAAATCCCTTTGGACCCTAACTTATTGTTCCTTTATAGTGTAACTTTTGCCAAAAATGCTTTTATTTCTGATCCACTTCTTTCTTCAAATAATGCATGAGATGTCACTTCAGAGCGACTTCTGTAACTTAGTATATAAGTAAGTGTTGAATCACAATACACTGTTTTTTTCTTTCAAAGATAGTTGGTATTTATCAAAACTTGAAGGAATGGTCTGGAGCTCAATGTCTTACGCATTAACCACCCCTATAGTGAGAAATAGTATATTTAGCAATAATAGCAATACATTGTATACCCGTCAAATTTTGTTTATTTGGTTATGTACTACATTCAGAAACATTTGCAGTAATTACAGTAGCCTGACTGTCTGAAAGGTTAACAGCTCTACTGGAGGTGTAATTGATACAAAATACTATATGTATGTATATATTTATTATATAAAATTTGATGTTTGAACATATGTATATACCCATAAAGCTGGCTTTGCAATCAAAGTAATAAACCTATCCATCCCCTCCTAGAGTTTCCTTGTGTTCCCCTCCACTTTTTGTGGTGAGAGCAATGCAGAAATCATCAGAGTAAGAAACCAGAGTCAATAGCTATAAAATATTTTTTGTGCATCAAAAGCTCTGTGCTACAACCACTGACAAATATTTTAACAGTCGTCTGAAATAATAGTCATCTGAAATAAGTGTACACGCATATGTGTAGGGTAAACTAGTGATGTAATTAATACACATGAGTATTAAATATCCCCATTTATACTTTCTTGAGAACACTAGGAAATACTATTTAAATTCAAGGACTCAATTATTAAACCTGCCTCCATTTTGTTTAGTCACATGTATGAAAATACATTGTTAATTGGTAGGCAAGATCTCAATGTATTAGAATCCAATTACACAGTCTTCAAGACACTAGTGAAATATAAGTTAATGAGGCATTTTTAAAGATATTACAATTTTATCATACTGATTTATTTTGAAAAATGGCAAGGATAAATTTAATAAGCTGAAATAAAATTTCTGTCCTCATTTTGGGGTTTTAACTAAAAAGAATTAAAATTAAGTAGCGAATAATGAATATATATACAAATACATATTATATATAATATTTTTGTACTTTCCATTAAAAGTTCTTTTGTTCTTTTCTTTTTTTGTTAAATTTATTAGGGTGGCATTGGTTAGTAAAAATTACATAGGTTTCAGGTGTATAATTCTAGTGTACTTTGTCTATGTGTTATGACATGTGTTCACCACTTAGAGTCAGCTTTCTTTCCATCGCCATGTATTTATCTCCTCCTCCCTCTCCCAACTGGGGAGAAAATATTTGCAAACAATGCCTCTGATAAGAGGCTAATATCTAAAATATATAAAGACGTGTACAACTCAACAACAAAAAACAATCCAATTGAAAAATGGTCAGAAGACCTAAAACAGACATTTCACCCATGAAGACATACAAATGGTGAACAGACATGAAATAATGCTCAACTTCACTAACTACCGGTGTTAGGGAAATGTAAATCAAAACCACAATGAGATATCATCTCATACCTGCTAGAATGGTTATAATCAATAAGACAAGGAACAACAAGTGGAGAGGCTATAGAGAAAAAGAAACCCTCATACACTGTTGGTGGGAATGCAAATTGGTACAACTACTATGGAGGATAGTATGGAAATTCCTCCGAAAACTGGGAATGGAGCTACCCTATGACCCGGCAATCCCCCTTCTGGGTATCTACCCCCCAAAACTTGAAAACTTTAGTCTGTAAAAACATATGTACCCCAACATTCATTGCAGCACCTATTCATTATGGCCAAGTCATGGAAACAATATTCTTTTCTTTTTTGATATTGGTCTTGGTTAACTAATTATCCAAGAAACTTGGTCAGTTAATAAAGGGAACAATTGTTCCAAATCAACATTGAAATATTATTGAATATATACCATTGCTAAAAAAAAAATAATAATTACTACCATGAGTTCATACTATTGTAACAGTAAGGAATAAATCTGTTAAGTACCTCTATAGAACACTTGTGAAAATGTGTCTTTTTTTTTTTTTTTACAACTGACTGAGAGTGGTATACATTTACTATTATATAATAATATTTTTTAGTGAATAGACTCTCTTATTTTGTGAGTTGTTGGTATAATGAAAGCCCTTCAGCGGATTAAAATGTCACAAAGAGACAGTTTATGATCTGTAATGGTATAAAAGCCAATGGAAAAAATGGGAGGAATTAATGCCATGCATGTAAAATATTATTTACACCAGAAAATCCTATTTGATAATAAAAATGAGTAATCTTATAGAAAAATATAATTTATTAATTTTTAGATTAACCTGCATGTTTTTAGCATTTATTTTAAAGATTCCAATTGCTATATCCAATAATTAGCCATGTTACTCTATTGAATAGGTAATGAATGTGCACATTGTTAAGAGTTTACATTTATCAATTAATTTGTCTTTTGCTGTTTTATATGGAAAGCTGCTTTTAATTTCTTTATAAAAGCTTTGAAATTGCTAAGACTCTGTTCAGTGTGAAAACTCTTTCGTTCTAGAGAACAGTATATCACTTCATTAACTGTTAGAGCACCTTGTCTGTACCCTAGGAAGCTAACACTGAGTTGATGCAAATATGTCCTGAAAAAAATTGTTTGAATAAATTTAGTTTTATACTGTGAGTTATATATTTTTGTTATATGGGTTTATCTCATTCTCTGGACTATACAATCTTTAAGGATAAAGACCATGTGTTTTCAAACTAGTTTATTTTTAAAACTTAACATGTAGTTAACCATAGTTGGAATTAACTCATGTATTAGTTAAACATCCTTTTGGCTACAAGTGACAGAAAACTCAGTGACCATTGCTTAGGTAAATGTAGGTAACCATTTTCATAGAGCAAGGAAACCAGAAGTATTTGTACTAGGTTTCATGTAGAAATTCCATCATTAATTCTTTTCATCTTTTTGTTCCACCATTTTAGATGTTACAGGCAGCTCACCTTCTTTTAGAATCATGTTTTTGTGCAGGTAAAAAGAAAGCAGAGGAAAAGGGGTTTCTTATTCTGAGGTATTCAAATTTTTATAGACTGGAAATTTCCCCAACTGACTTCCCCTCACATCTCTTCAGTGGAACCAGGCTATATGCTTCCTTGAGACCAGTGAATGGTCAATAAGAACTTAGTCATCAGGGAAGATTTTAGACCAATCATGATTTAGCCTCTGGGACTGGGTCAGGAGCTTATCATCCCAGAGATCAGAGGTTCTGCATTCAACCTGAGCACATTATATTTTAGTTAGCAGGGGAAAGGAGAACCATTGAGTAGTTAATAGACAATCTATATTGCAATAAATATTACACGAATAAAATTTGATATCTTGAAATGAATTAATCATATTATATGCTATCTTCAGTTGCATCTGTATATTTTTACTTGTATTTGTTTGCAAGACTTAATATGAGCAATTTCTGTTTCCTTGAGGATAATTACAAATGCATCGATTCCTCTATAGTTTTAGTTATGCTGAAAAAAATATGCAATATTGAAAAGATGCATTGTTTTCATCAACCTTTTTTTTAATGTGAGTCTTGCTCTTATAATTGCAAGGGAAATGCAAATGTTAATTATGTGTTTTGCTCTTATCTTAGGCCTGAAAAGATGAACATGAATTTAGATTCCATTTACCGGTTAATTGAGGAAACACAAATTTTCCGGATGCAGCAGTCACTGGCGAAACCACCTTGTGACGTGGTAGCACCCGACTCCTCCCTGCGGGGCACCAGTAGTTCCTGTTTGCCCCTTGGTGGGCTACAGTCTCAGGCTGCTCACAACCCCTACACTCACTCAAGCAACACCAATGAATGGGATATCTGTGAAGAGCTTCGCCTGCGGGAACTTGAAGAAGTCAAGGCCAGAGCAGCTCAGATGGAGAAGACCATGCGGTGGTGGTCCGACTGTACTGCCAACTGGAGAGAGAAGTGGAGTAAAGTTCGAGCCGAAAGGAACAACGCCAGGGAGGAAGGGAGGCAACTCCGAATAAAATTGGAGATGACAATGAAAGAACTGAGTGCACTGAAAAAGAAACAAAGTGTACCACACCAAAAGAAGGGGTCAGAAGCTGGACTGACCCAGGACCCCAGGCAGCCTCGTTTCCTAGAAGCATCCTATGCACAAAGAGACCAATTTCAAATTGGTTCACAAACATGTGAGTCCATGAGAGAGTGTTTGGTAGAAAGAGAATTCCCTACAAAGGAGAACACAAAAAGTAAGGTAAGGAAACAAGCCAGAGGAATCCAGCAGTTATGGGCAAACTAGAATGCCGGGCCTATACTGTTTAATGATGGGGAGGGAGATGGAAATTCATAAACCCATATTAGCCATAACTAAGTACCACAGACTGGGCAGCTGCAACAACAGAAATTAATTTTCACACAGTTCTAGAGGCTAGAACTCTGAGGTCAAGATGTTGGAGGGTTGGTTTCTTTCGAGGCCTCTCAGTGGTTGCTAGATGGTGGTTTCCTCACTGTGCCGTCTTTTCTCTGTATATGTCTGTACCCAAGATGCTCTTATAAGGATGTCACCATTAGGCCCAACTTAATCACCTCATTTTAACTTGATTACTCTCTAATAACCCTGTCCCCAAATAGTCATATTCTAAAGTACTGGAGGTTAGGGCTTCAACATACACATTTTGAGTGGATAAAATTCAGTTTATATTAATGATCTTCCCAAATATTTTTTTTCAGCAAAAATTAATCCATCAATTTTTACATGAAAAAATATTTGAAGAGATTTATTTCCCTTTATCTTAATTATGTCAAGAACAATAAATGGTTGTGTGAACATTTAGTGTGGTTTGGGACTCAGGCCTCACAATGAACTCCTGTAAAATGGGCATCAAAGGCAAATGCCTTTAGGGAATGCTTCACTCTTTCCACTCTTGGAATTTCTGGGTATACTTAAGATCTTGACGTTCCTGCACAAAACGTAGTTTTAAAAACTTTGATTCAATCTAGCAGTTTATACACTTATTTATTCATGAACCACTCCCCTGCCTTTAACTTGGTAAATATTATTAACAACCCATGGAACATACTTGGGGAAACTTGAGGAATTCATGTCATTTGTTTTTATAGTATCAGTTTGTATTGTTATTCCTTTCTGTGTAATTCCATCTCTAAAAACATAAAATTGCTCTTTTATAACTCCATCTAAAATTTTAAGTCTTTCCATGATATATGCAAGTTAGAGACAATATGACCTAAATTTTATACTAAGTGAAAAATTTTAAAAGATTGTAGTAATTGAATTACTTATGCTTATTCAGTCTTCCAGATTTATTAAAAAAAAATTTTTTTTTTAAACTTGGCAATGTAGCTTGTTATACTTGTATATATATTCTCAAAATTCAATTGTATTAATATATATACTTGAATATAGTGATGGAAATGAGAATATAAATTGCTCTGAAAGTACAATTTATTCTTACAAGTTATACACATCACATTTGAGAATGTGGAGTGATCTCTTCACATAAATTTTGCTGAGAAACTCCCAATATCCTTGGACTTTATTTGTAATATTTTTGTATTATCAGTATCAAGAAAAAATACGTAGTAATTTATTAAAAGTTTATTTTTTTTATGAAAAAAATGGTTAAAATTCTTTGTCATGATAGCAAAATAAATATTAGCTGTAGAAGATGTTTCAAATAGCTTTTTAAAAATTTTTACCACTTTTCCTGCCAACTCTGAACCTAATGAGAAAGATACTTATATACGAATGGATTATTTTACCATAGTATTTCCCAAGAACAACATGTCTGATTTTATTGTTTTCAAAATAATGTACATTGTAATCCTATTAATTTTTGAGATAATGAAGATTCATAACATAACCTAACATTCATGCATTACTTTTAAAATAAATACTAAAAAATGAAGTATCATGAAGGTTTTATTTGAACTTCACTATAAATTGAGATTTTATTTGAGCTTACTTTATCTCATTCAAAGTCCACAAATCAGGGCAAATTTAAATTATAGACAAATACCTATAGCATGACTTTGGTGAAATTTTGGAATGATAAGATTTTGATGTAGTGTGCTGCTCTGATAAATAATGTTCATATATATTAAAATGTCCATTAAATTCTATTTTAGATATAACTAATGATCTAAAAAATAGTTCAATAAACAAGCCTAATAAAACACTCAAGAGTTCCTTGAAAATTCTTTCTACTCTGTCCTCCAAAGATGTTAAAAAATAATCAGTTTGGCTTTACATTGAAACTCTCAAGTGGCTTATGACAAAAGAAACTTTAGAGAAATTCCCAAACTCATTAAACAACTCTTTACAGCTGTTGAAGTTTATGTAAGGCTATTTTTAGCAGTGATTAGAAAAAGAAAACTTAAAACAGACATTTGGAGAAATATATTACTTTTTTATGATAAGGTAGAACACAGAGAAAAAAATGGTTGAAGAACACACGTTAAAGTTTGGCCATATAACACCATTAAAGAATGATAAAGAAGCAAAAATATGAATTTGATCCTGAATCATAACATTTATTTCCTTTCAAGAAGACAGAAATACTCTTCATGATTTTTTTTTTTTACTAAGAGATTTAAAAATTCAACAATAATAATTGTTTTGTGTTTTTTTCTTTTTAGGAAGAAGGTTTGATTCTTGACCCTTTAAGACTGAATGAGGAGGTGAAACTCAGTGTAGATTGTCCGTGTTTATTCAAGAACAGTGGTTCTGAAAACTGTGTGATGAAACCTCTATTAAGACCACAAGCAGTAAATCTGCCATTAGAGAATGAACTGCCTGAAATTTCAGCTTTGCAGGTACATTTGGATGAAGTCCAGAAAGTCTTATGGAAAGAAAGAGAGTAAGTGCGAATCATGGTCTCCATCAACCAGGTCTGATTTTCAAACTTCTTACAATTGTGAAATCTAGACAGCAGGTTATGCGATAACCCATGATTGGTCACTATGTTCTAATATTTCAAAAGTGAGTTTCATATATACCCATTTTTTAAATGTTAAAGAGTAATATATTAATTTTTATTATTTTTATCATATTCCTGTCCTCTTCATGTAATAGGCAGAATATATATATATACATGTGTGTGTATATATATATGTGTATATATATATACCGGTATGTATATATATATTTGTATATTTGTATATTTACATATTTATATATTATATAAAGGTTACAATTTTCACTGTTTAAACGGATTGAAATAGTGACATATATGAATGCAAACCTTTCAGAAATACTATACTTTTTTTTATCTGCCATTTCTTTTCTGTCAGCCAGAAGTATCTCATCAGTCCCTCTCAAATTTATTCGTACTACTAACTTGTTCGGATTTTTTTGTCTATACCTTACTATATGAGTGGATTGTTAAATTCAAGCATCTGTATATAGAATAAATGTTTAGTATTCTATCATCAAATATACATTTATACTAGAGGCAATTAACATTAGCAGAAAAGGGAATAAAACTGAATTAGTTTTTTGGTCTGTATCCATATTAACAATTACATTTATCCAAAACTGCAGATCTCAGTCAAGTTCTAAACTCTGCATTTTATTTCTCGAAGGATTTAATGTTTTTAGTGGCTATAGGCTTCTCTAAAGCTCACCCACAAAATTACTTCACTGACATAATGTGATAGAAGCAACATGAAATCACTCTTTCCTAAAGGTAAATTCCCTAAGGTCCTAGTTTTGATGATATGCATGTGTATCTTTACTCTATCGCACATACATATACATTCATACATATGTATTTGGCTTCCTTGAAATAAATGAACAACCTCCATCGAAGTAAATTCTCCAAATGTCAACAACTTCAGTATATGAACCCTAGGCCAAATAACAAGGGAAAACGGAGGCCTCTGATCTCATTTTGTCTTCTCACTCTCCTCTTTAAGTAACCATCCCACGGGTGGTATGTGTCTATGCATCATCATTAGCATGCAATCTGCATGAGGCAATTGTACAGTCTTTTCCTATCACGAGAGAATGTTTCCCAAGGACATAAAATACACTGTTACTATAAATCTGCCTAATCACTTAAATTCCTCCTCCTGGAGTCTCAGCCAGTGGGTTGGCTGGAGTCAAGAAGATGTGAATGTGTTTTTGTGTGTTCCCAGCTAGTGGGAACATTCTTGACTACAGCACAGGAATCAACCGAGAGACCTCAGGGCATCATCTCCCCCATCATCACTGATGAGACCTCCCCATTGAATACTGGTACACTAAACTTTAGTGCGTTATTTGTACTCAGAGTACTGATCAGTTTTCCGTGTAATTATCCCCTGTCCGCAAGTTCCTCATGTACGGAGAACTTGTATATTCCTAATCTCTTAAATAAGGTCTTCCCAAGTAGAAAATTTGAGGTGAGGGCAACAGACCTGAACTTATTAGAGAGTTAGATGTACCTAAACATTTCAGAACTTTGGGAATCTCAAATCTCATGTTAAGGGAGATGATAAGGTCAGGTATGTTAACTAATCATTTTAACATTTGGAATTAGTTTTCAACTTAAACTACAGGTGGCACCTGTATCTCTTAGGAAATATTTGCTTTGTGTCATTTAGGCTGAGGTTCAGTTCTAATTTATTTACTGTGTAAGAAGAGTAGTATGCTTTAATTATTTTGCTTTGCATCATAAATGTTGAAGTTTTCTTAATAAAACAAGATTTAAATTTTTAACCATATAAGTAATCAATTATGAAAAACTCTCTAAAATATAGAATAAATTTATTAGGCCAGAAAATTAAGTCTTTACGGAGTGCCCCCTGCTGCATAAGTTTAAGTGCAACATCCTTAATGCATGCTTACATAAAGAGTAACAAAATTTTTTTGATGAGGCTATACTAGAAAATATTCAAAGATCCCGTTGTCATTGATATTTATGACTTGCCTGTACCTTTACTTCTCTGTCTACATTGTACCTTTTAAAAGATTTATTTTTATTGTTTTTGACAGAGAGAGAGAGAGAGATACAGAGACAGAGA
>PVKE010029168.1:0-11241 GCA_004027555.1 Craseonycteris thonglongyai | reverse complement strand
TACTGTCCACGAGGATACCAACGGTGCTTAGTAGTAAAGAACATTTTGCTAAGTTGTTCTATCATGGCTCCTTGCTCAAGGTGTTCACCTTTTTCTTCCAATCTGGTTTTCAGCACTAGATCCTGTGTTTCCTCATAGTTATGCACAGGATCTGGCCGTGGGATAGGTTTTGTGTGTTCATATGGAATGTCCACAGAAGGGTGGTAGCATACTATTGTCCTGCCATCAGATGTCAAAGCAAGCTCTACTTTGCAATTATAGTCATCTGGAAGAGGAGAATACGTGGATTTATGACAAACACAATATAAAGCTCCATTTTGAATTGGAGATAAATGTTTCAAGATAAATCTGTTCGTTAGCATCCATTTTAATGCCGCTCCTGCCATGGTGAATCAAGATGCTTATCAGGTAGTATGAAAAAGATGATTTAATGAGACGCTGCTTTAAAATCTGCTTCTAGACATAGTGATTTTCATCCCTTGACAGTTGCTTACTGCGAGCCTGCCATCTTGCCTCAATCCGGGTCCCACGGAGGACTTCTTAAAGAAGATCATTACAGGTGTTGAAACCTGGGCCACCACCATGACCCAGAGAACAAAAGAAGTCCGTGGAATACTGCCATAAGGGATCACCTTCCTCGCCCAGGTCAGAGTATTGAATTTTTTTGGCTGATGAGATCCCATATGGCTGCATTCCACGGACCGCCCCCTGCTCTCAAGGCCATGACAACGGACAGTTTCATCACCTGCAATGACCCTTAAGAAGTCCTCACCTTCTTTTTCGAAACATTCTAGGAGTTCCTGAGAAATGTGAATTCTTTCAGTTTTCATTTCATCAGACAGCATGTGTGGCACCCACCTGACATAAACTTTGCGAAATCCAAGAACATAGTAATGTATCCCATTCTCTCCTTAGAAATTCCTAATTTACCAGCAGTTTCTTTTTGTTGATGAGACGATTTCCGTGGATCAGTTCTATGTGATCTTTTTTTTCCCTAGCAAATATTAAAGTTAATATATGTATTTGTCATGACTACATGTCTGTAGTATACTATATATGATTACTTATTGTAGCTCTGAATGTTATTTATTTATTTATTTATATATTTTTTTTGAGAGAGAGAGAGAGACAGAGACAGAGAGAGAACTGAACTGGGGGAGCTCCCAGTTCAGCATATGGTTCTGCAAGGGCCGGGGCTGGGATTTGATCCCCGGTCCCCGGCGCTGCAAAGTGAGCGCTTAACCCACTGAGCCATCCCGGCTTCCCCTGAATGTTAAAATAACTGCTTCATAACTCAATAGACTGAATATTTGTTTGCAATGTATTTACTCTGTGTAATATTTTTAAGCTAACTTAAATACATTTGTTGCAATATGTTGTGGTTTTTTTTTTATCTTTTCACATTTATAGAGAGAAATTATCTTTTTTTTTGTCTTCAGTGCATATTTATTTCTATTTTACTTTTTGACAGATAGAGAGAGAGACAGAGACAGAGACACTTAGAGAACCGAACTGTGGGAACTCCCCAGTTCAGCACGTGGGTCCTGCCTGGGCCGGAGCCGGGATTCGATCCTCGGTCCTCGTGGCCTCAAAGCGAGCGCTCAACCCGCTGAGCCGTCCCGGATTTCCCCCTGCAATATGTTTTTTTGCATTTGATCCTTTACTGACAGGCTGAGAATTGTATCGTAAGAATTCATGGTTTTGAATGTAAGGCATACCTTGTATGAACGCTGTTACTACAGCAGCCAAAGAAGCAAATGCTCATGACAAAAAGTTGCTGTAGTACAGCTTTCAATGCACCTGCACGAGGAGATACGTCATTCTCTGTCTTCCTAAGCCATTCCAACTCAAGAGACTCTATGATGCTTGATGTATATTGAAGCCTTGTCATTATTTTTATGGGATTATTTTATTTATATATTATATAAGAATTGAGCACCATACAAGAAATTACAAAAAACAACATTCTTCCAAAATTTTATGGTACGCCTTTCATCCATGTAACAATAGACCATCATGTCAGATGTATCAATCCCTCCCATGTAATTATTATATAAATTTATTATTTGTGGCCTAAAAAAAAAAGTATCAATACTTTTCTAATGGTTAGCTCTTAAAATTGTATGATAATTCAAAATTATGTTAATAATTTAGAGTTCATACATAATGCTAGACATTTCTAATACACTTAATAATACTGTGGTTTTAGTCCAGATACAATGCATCTGATTTTTTTTTTTAGAAACAACAGGAGAAATAGAGAATGAAGTTTAATGAGAATCATTAACTGTATAATCCAAGTAATCCCAAATACTTATTTTAGGTAAGGTTGTTGAAAAAAACAAACCAAAAAAAATGTACTCATTTGAGAATGAAAAGAGCTTTTTCTTACATATTTCTCCTCTCATTCGTTAGTCAATGTGACAGGTTATATATATAATTTTTTCTTTTTTTAAATAACAAATACTGAGTTTATTTTTTATATTTGATGCTCCCTCCCCACTTCCCCGCAGCCCTCCCACCCCCCAATCCCCCAGCCCCAGGCAACCACCAAACCACTGACTATGTCATGAGTTTTTGTTTCTTTGTTACTTTCAGTTTTATATTACACCTATGAGTGAGGTCATATGTTTCTTTTTTCAGTCTGACTTACTTCGCTTAATAAGATGTTTTCAAGGTCTGTCCATGTTGTCACAAATTGCTGTATTTCATCTTTTCTTATTGCTGAGCAATATTCTATTGTGTAAATGTATCACAACTTCTTTATCCAGTCATCTATCAAAAAACTAGGAATAGAATTGCCATATGACCCAGAAATCCCTCTCCTGCGTATCTACCCAAAAAACCTGAAAAATCTTAATCCTCAAAGATATATGTACCCCAATGTTCATCGCAGTACTGTTCACGGTAGCCAAGTCATGGAAACAACCAATCCTCTGTATTTTTTGATAGATTTTTTAAAGTTATTTTGCCTCTTAAGTGATCAGCTAATTTTCCCCTCTACTATCAAGATTCCAGGCTTTAGTGATTTATTATACCTTATTAATTTCCTACTTTTAATCTCCTTTTGGCTAAGAAACATTACTTAACTTACCAAAATTGCATATAAAGTAAGAGTTAATAGAACTTCTTATTCTTAAAAGCTTTTCCTATAAAGAGAAGAGCTAGGACTTTGTGATGGATATTTCAGCTATTAAAACACCTTTTTCTTCCTCAGTTCCAGACATTTCCCAAACAGCTTATAATTATTGGAAGTCAGGCTTATGGAAAAGTAGAGCATTATTGGGTTTTTGGTTTTTTTTTGTATTTTTTTTGTATTTTTTGGAGTATTACTGTTTTTAAGAGAATAATAGATTAATAGATGAATGACTAGAAATGCTTTATATCTTGAATTTTCAAAAAAGCTCCATTTAATAATTGTACCCCTAGTTAGTTTTCTTTTATTTATTTATTTTTAATTTTTAAATTTTTTATTGTTTTTGACAGAAAGAGAGAGATACAGAAGAGAAGTTTCCTTAGTGTTTTTATGAGATAGGTGAATTTGGGAAATAAGACTACTAACACCTTGTCAGAAAGCACATCTGTGGACAAAGTAAAGTTCACCCCCTGCAGTAATTAATGTCTCCATGAGCTCACCTGAACCTGACAGCTTACTTCATGAGTGCTTCTTTTAATATCCAAGATTCTTCTTTTACAGGTATTTGATTTCACTGCCATCGATGTGACATCTGAGACTGATGAAATTCCAGATATTATAGCTTTGGAAGAAGAACATGGATCGAATCATTCACATGCTAATAACCCTGAGTGCTCTCAGGACAAAATGTTGAATAACAAGAAAGTACTCCTTTGGCTGAATACACAATTTGTGTCATATTAAACTTCATGTATGCTTATGTATTTATTCCTGTGGCTTTCATGATTAATATATGGGGGGTTAGTTTACCGTATTTTTTGGTTACTGATCTTAATTTTAATGAAATTTTGATCTAACCATTTGTAAGAGATCCTAGTTCTGTATCATATATCATTTTATAATTCTCAGAGTTTAACCATTGAAATGCCTATAATAAAAATTGATCTGTGTAATCTTGAATCAGTGTGTGTGTGTGTGTATGTGTGTTTAATACTGATATAGTGAACTGATATAGTGAGTGTATGAGTTTCTCTTCTTTTCTCTTTTGTTTGTTTGTTTGTTTGTTTTTGGCCTCCCAGGATTTATTTTTGCTTCTTCTGGTAATAAGCACCTTTGTATCTTTGGTTGGGGGTGGGGGTCTCAGAGGGTCTGTTTAAAGTTTTTTTGCTTTCCTCTAGCCTATGTATGGGCATATGACTGAAAGCAGGTCAACTGTAAGAAAGCATATCATGATGTATAAAGGCTTAGACTCTGGGTTTGTTTGTTTTTTAAGATTTTTTTTATTGTTTTTGACAGAGACAGAGAGAGACAGAGAGAAGTGGGAGGGCCCAGAGCAGCCTCCATAGTTGTACGTCATCAGTTTTTTTGACACGGTTTTGTTCCACACAGGTGGGCGGGGGCCACACAGGGTGGGAACTGGGCTGGGGACCTCCAGCATGGGAGGCACACCCCAGTTCAGCATATGGGTCCCCACGGGCCAGGGCTGGGATTCGATCCTCAGTCTCTGGGGCTGCAAAGCAACCTCTCAACCCACTAACCCATCCTGGGTTCCTCTAGACTCTGGGTTTTAATCTTGGCCCTTCCACTTACTAGCTGTTCGACTTTAAACAAGTTACTTAATTTTTATTGTTTTTAAGAGAATAGATTGATAGATGAATAACTAGAAATGTTGATATCTTGCATTTTAAAATTTATTTATTTTATTGTTTTTGACACAGAGAGAGAGATAGAGAGAGAGAGATACAGAGACAGAGAGAGAACTGAACTGGGGGCACTCCCCAGTTCAGCACATGGGTCCTCACGGGCTGGGGCCGGGATTCGATCCTCTGTCCCCGGCGCTGCAAAGTGAGCACTTAATCCACTGAGCCATCCCGGCTTCCACTTTCATTTTTAAAAAAGCTTTTTTTTAATAAAGCTGTCACTAGTAAATTTTATTTTTTTAATTTATTTTTGACAGAGAGAGAGAGAGAGAGAGAGAGAGACAGAGAGAGAACTGAACTGGGGGAGCTCCCAGTTCAGCATATGGTTCCGCATGGGCCGGGGCCGGGATTCGATCCCCGGTCCCCGGCGCTGCAAAGTGAGCGCTCAACCCACTGAGCCATCCTGGCTTCCCCAGTAAATTTCCTTTTAAAGAGAAACTTCCTTAGTGCTTTCATAATATGACTGAATTTAGCGAATAAGACTATTAACACCTTACTTGTTATTAGACCTTAAACAAGCACCTCAATTCCCTCATCTGTAAAATGGGGATAATAGTAGGTTTGTCATGAAGAATCAATAAATTAACATTTTTGAAAAGCTTAGAGCCTTTTTCACAATGGGTTTGCCAGCAGATCACAGGTGTAGAGAAAACCCCCACTAAATCAAACTGAAAAATGGGAAAGGAAAAGACACACATCAACACCACCGTCACAGGACACGTGGATTCCAGGAAGTCCACTACTACTGGTCATCTGATCTACAAATGTGGTGGGATCGACAAAAGAACTATTGAAAAATGTGAGGAGGCTGCTGAGATGGGAAAGGGCTCCTTCAAGCGTACCTGGGTCTTGGGTAAAGTGAAAGCTGAATGTGAGTGTAGTATCACCATTGATATCTCCCTGTGAAAATTCCAGACCAGCAAGTATTATGTGACTGTCATTGATGCCCAGGACACAGAGACTTTATCAAAAACATGATTATAGGCACATCTCAGGCTGACTGTGCTGTCCTGATCGTTGCTTGCTGCTGGTGTTGGTGAATTTGAAGCAGGTATCTCCAAGCATGGGCAGACCTGTGAGCTTACACATTGGGCATGTAAGCTCTTCTGGCTTACACACTGGGTGTGAAACAACTAATTGTTGGTGGTAAAATGAATTCCACCAAGCCACCTTATACCCAGAAGAGATATGAAGAAATCATCAATGAAGTCAGCACCTACATTAAGAACAGTTGGGATGGCTCAGTGGGTTGAGTGCTCATTTTGCAGCCACATGGACCAAGGATCGAATCCTGGCCCCAGCCTGTGTGGACCCACATGCTGAACTGGGGTGTCCATCTCATTTGGGAGGCCCCAAGTTCTTGCCCCCTGGCTCAGCCCCCAGCTCACACACACACACACACACACACACCTGCTCACCTGTGTGGAGCAAAACCATGTTGAAAACTGATGACGAACAACTATGGAGACTGCTCTGGGCCCTTCCCCTTCTCTCTGTCTCTGTCAAAAACAATAAAATAAATTAAAAAAAAAAAAAAAAGGAAAATTGGTTACAACCCTGACACAGTAGCATTTATGTCAGTTTCTGGTTGCAATGGTGATAACATGCTAGAGCCAAGTGTTAACATGCCTTGGTTCAAGGATGGAAAGTCACCTGTAAAGATGGCAATGCCAATGGAACCACACTGCTGGAAGCTCTAGATTGCATCTTGCCACCAACTCATTCAACTGACAAGCCTTTGTGTCTGCCCCTCCAGGATGTCTACAAAACTGGTGGTATTGGCATTGTCCCTGTGGGCGGAGTGGAGACTGGGTTCTCAAACCCGGCATGGTGGTCACCTTTGCTCCAGTCAGTGTTATCACTAAGTCAAGTCTGTTGAAATGCACCATGAAGATTTGAGTGAAGCTCTTCCTGGGGACAGTGTGGCTTCAATGTCAAGAATGTGTCTGTCCAAGATGTTGATCGTAGCAGTGTAGGTGGTGACAGCAAAAAGGACCCAGCAATGGAAGCAGCTGGCTCCCTGGCTCAGGTGATCATGCTGAACCATCCAGGCCAAATCAGTGATGGATACGCACCTGTGCTCGATTGTCACACACAGCTCACATCGCTTGTAAGTTTGCTGCACTGAAGGAGCAGATCAATCGCCATTCAGGGAAAACCTGGAAGAGGGCCCAACGTTTTTGAAACCTGGTGAAGCTGCCATCATTGATATGCTTCCTGACAAGCGCATGTGCTCTGAGAGCTTCTCAGACGACTCTTCCCTGGGCCGTTTTGCTGTTTATGATGTGAGACAGACAGTAGCTGTGGGTGTCATCAAAGCTGTGGACAAGAAGGCAGCTGGAGCTGGCAAGGTTGCCAAGTCTGCCCAGTATGCTCAGAAGGCTAAATGAATATTATTATCCCCATTACCTGCAGCCCCAGTCTTAATCAATGGTGGAAGAATGGTCTCAGAACTGTTTCAATGGGCCATTTAAGTTTAATAGTAAAAGACTGGTTAATGATTACAATGCATTGTAAAACCTTCAGAAGGAAAGGAGAATGTTTTGTGGACCATTTGTGGTTTTTATTTTTGTGTGGCAGTTTTGAAATTATTAGTTTTTAAAATCATTATCTTTTTAATGGAAACAACTTGACTAAAAATCTGTCACAGAATTTTGAGACCCATTAAAACAAAGTTTAATGGAAAAAAAAAAGCTTAGAGCTATGCCTGACACAGAACAGCTGTTACTTAAATATTAGTTAAGTTGTAGAAACAATGGCCAATTCAGTAGCAATACGTATCCCATGTCCAGTTTGTAGTTTTGAAGTACTTTTTCTCAGTAAAAGAAATCAGGGCTTCTTAGTGAAATGACTGATTCAGGTCTGTGGCAGGAAATGTACAAACGGAGCCTTAAACTTCCTGTTATTCCAGATAGGAAGGAAACCAATTTGAAAAGGTTCCCGTTGACCAATGATGGGCAATTTTAACTTCACTAAGGATATTAATTTCAATAGATTGAACCCCATCAAATGTGAATTTCGTCAAATATCCAAATATATCTTTAAATGTGTAAAGAACCTAATTGGTCACCTTCAGGGGATGACAACAAACCAATTCACTCTTGAAAACTGGTAAATAAAGGGAGAGAATAAAAAAATTATCCTGGGGAAGCCTGGATGGCTCAGTGGGTTAGGCGCTCACTTTGCAGCGCCGGGGACCGAGGATCGAATCCCGGCCCCGGCCCGTGCGGACCCATATGCTGAACTGGGAGCTCCCCCAGTTCAGTTCTCTCTCTGTCTCTGTATCTCTCCCTCTCTCTCTCCTCTGTCTAAATAAATAAAAAAGATTAAAAAAAAAATTATCCTTCTTTATATCTATACCACTAGACCAGGGGTCTCCAAACTTCAGCCCGCGGGCTGCATCCGGCCCGTGGAGACCTTTTTATCTGAATAAAATAATATTAAATAAATAATTAAAAACAACATCTATGTTTTGATACTTTTTTATTTGGACCTCGAGTGTGTAGTCAGCCCCCAAACTGCTGTTTGATAGTTAATGCGGCCCGCGGGCTGAAAAGTTTGGAGACCCCTGCACTAGACAAACAAGCAGTAAATGAAGGAAAACTTCTCTCATAAAAGTACTCCCACTAGCCAATGAAAAATAAACGATACCTTGGTAGGTTTGAATTGCGACTGCGTGGTTTAAACAACAAGCATTTATTTCTCATAGTTCTGGAGGCTGGAAGTTTGAGATTGGGGTGCTAGCACAATTGGTTTTGTTTTGGGTGGTTCCCCTTCCAGGTTGCAGAATGTTGACCTCTCTTTGTATCCTCACATGGTGGAAAGAGCAGAGCCACAAAAAAAGTGTTCTTGTGACTATAAGGGTACAAATCCCATTCATGAAGGTTTCACCTTTAAATTCATCTAATCCTCCCACAGGCCCTACCTTTTAATATCATCGAATCTGGAGTGGCAGCAGGGTTATTTCTCTCTGCATGCTGTATGTAGCTCTGAAATAAAGGCTCCTTTCTTCCACCCAACCTCTGCCGTCTAGGGTAATGGGTGCCCTTGTTAATACTTATCCTGTGACCCAACTCTTGTGTCTGTCTATTGGCTGAACAGTGCAGGCAGCACAAGCCTGGACCGTTTCCCTTGGGTAACAGTTTTAATTGAGGAGGTAAGTTTCAGAGATAGCGATGAGAAATCAGTAGGATATCCACTCCGTTTCCAGGTTCCATTATACATGGGGCATGGGAGAGAAAAGTGATCAATTGAGAGGGCTGCAAGGGGAAGCTGTATGATCAGGGGAAAGCCAGGTTTTTCAGAGCAAGAAGATGAAAGGACCCACATGCCCTGCGCAGCCCTGTGCCCGCCTGTGGAGTGAAACTATGTGGAACACTGATGTCGGCTGTGGAGACTGCTCTGGGCCCTCCCCCTTCTCTCTGTCTCTCTCTCTGTCTCTGTTTCTCTCTGTCAAAAATCAATGAAGTGGATCTTAAAAAAAAAAAAAATCTCATCTGGAGATTTAATAAAAATAACGTAAAAAAAAAAAAAAGATGAAAGGAACACGCAGCAGTTGAGGATACATAAGTTTTAGTAGTAATAGACCTGAGACTCAGAGGTTAGGTGACTTGTTCAGGGTCACACAGCTACTGAGAATAACTGCAGATGGGACCCAGTGCTTTTTCTACTAGACGGAGTCACAGGTCTCCAACTGACGTTATACGTAGGTCTATATGAGCAAAAGGAACCGCAAAGTCCAGGGATCAAGAGCAGAGCTGAAGCAACTAAACTCGTATTGCGCAAGCGCAAAAGCTTGGCTGGCCGCGCAGTGCGCTCTGGGTCTTGTAGTTTCCAGGTTGGGCGTGGCGGGAGGGACAGAGAGAAGGGCGCATTGTATGGCGGGAGATATAGTGGGGCCCTGGAAGTCCCTCCTCCTCCGGAAGCCAGGCGGTGCGCGCAAAACGCCCTGCCGGAAGCGCGGGAGTCTTGGTTTGCGGCGGCTTAGGCAGCTGTCCTGTGTTACCGTTACAAGCTCCATAGACTTTACGGCCACTTGAGGCTAAATGGCCCCGGGCTAGCGAGGAGCAGGCGGTAGCAAATGCAGGGGCCGCCGTTGCCTCTGGGAAGGATCCTGAGGGCTCTCTGAGTTGTTTGGGCCTTTTCCCCTTTTGCAGTGACACTGCCTACCGCGAGGATGAGCTTGTCCAGGGTCCCCTCTTTCGAGAAGGAGCATCTCTGGATGTATCTGCAGGCGCTTGGCTTCGAGCCAGTCCCGGCGACCATTGCCTGCGGGAAGATCGTGTCGCACACGCATCTCGGAGTGTAAGGAGGCCGGGGCCGGAGGGGCGGGGAAACCAGAGCCGGGACGAGCCGCGGTGACCCGCCCTTCGCGCACCTCGCAGGCCGAGGAATCAGGAAACGGAGCGGTTACTAAGTGTGCCGGGAGCTGTTTACAAATCCTCTGCTCCCCATGCCGGGAGCGCTTTGTAGGGCTGTCCAGTCTGCACTTGGGGCAAAACTGGAAGGGGCAGCTTAATCCTGCTTTGGTGGTACAGCTGCGTGGTCGGTGGGATCGAGGGAGGGATGGCGAATTGGGGGTACAAGGATGTGAGAACAGTATATGCCAACACCTCTAGGGGCTCCAGGGGGCCTTTCAAGGTGGTTGCTCCTTAAGTTTATAATTTTGACTTTTTGAATCAGCAAACTGAGGCTTGCCACAATTAGCAAACAACATAGAAGGGTTTTAAGATGAGAAGTAAAAGCCCCTTCCCTACTTTGTCACTATGATATGGTTATAATCACGAATCTGAATACAGGGTCCGGTGAAAGTAACCCCCGTTTTATGAGCTGGTAATCTGTACCAAATCTTTTACAAAATTCTGTAACATAGCAATGTCACACTCAAGCACACTATTCTACTAAAAAAAGGACGTTATTTCTCCAGAACCCTTATTTTGTTTCTATTTCTGTGTCTTACCAACTTTAGACTTTCTCAGGCCAAGGGAAATTTGGGATACATAGGCTATCTCCTGTTCTCAATATTCCTTTTTTAAAGATTTATTGTTTTTGACAGAGAGAGACATAGAGAAGGGCGAGGGCCCAGAGCAGTCTCCATAGTTGTACAGTATCAGTTTTTGGCATACTTTTGTATCACACAGGTGGGGCGGGAGCCTCCCACATGGAGGCACGCCCCCTAGAACCAGGGGCCGGGCCACCCGCATGGGAAGCGCACCCCAGTTCAGCATATGGGTCTGCATGGGCTGGGGTTGGGCCTGGGATTCCATCCTCTGGCCCTGGGGCTGCAAAAAGGAGCGCTTAACCATCTGATCCATCCCAGCTTCCCAATCTTCTTGACTTATTTTAATTAATCTAGTGGCAACGTTTTACACGTACTTAGACATATATGTATTATATATATATATA
>PVKE010029167.1:0-20449 GCA_004027555.1 Craseonycteris thonglongyai | reverse complement strand
ATACAGATACAGAGACAGAGAGAGAACTGAACTAGGGGAGCTCCCAGTTCAGCATATGGTTCCGCACGGGCCGGGGCCAGGACTTGATCCTCAGTCCCCGGCGCTGCAAAGTGAGCGCTTAACCCACTGAGCCATCCCGGCTTCCCCTGTATTATTCTTAATGTTACTAAACATGCTTTCTTCCTGATATTGATACAAGTAGATGCCACTATGCGTCCATAGCACATCACTCAGAGCAATTATAATTGTACGTCTTTTAGCACTATGAAAGCAGATGGTGTATATCACATTACTAGTCTTCACTATCTCATTTTTTGGATAACTGTATATCTAAATCCAGTATATATCCATATGTGTGTATATCTTGGTGTATAAGAAGGCTGTCCCGAAAACAATCCAACCATAAATGCCTCTACTTTTCATATTATATAGCTGGTTACTCTCCAGATAGCCCTCGTACACACACACACACACACACACACACACACACACACACACACACACACACACACACACAGATACATACAAAATATATAAAAAGTTTATGATATATATATACACATGCACTATATACACATGTGCATATATATAAAATCCTTATAAAAAGTAACCTTGTTTTAACATTTGTATTTTTTTACTTACTACCTGGCACATAATATGTTCTCAATAAACATTTATTAAAATATGTTGTTATTGTTCTAGGAATGTCTGGAGTTTTTTAATATTCCGGAATCGCAGTCAACACATTATTTTCTCATGGATAGACGATGGAATCTTATCCACTATAATAAGGTGAGACTGTGTGGTAATGTCACTCATATTAAGATGTGTCTAAAGCTCATCATGCCTTTCATGAGAGCAGCTTGCACTTGGAGAGGCATTGTATTAAGAGGTTAGGCATATGGCCACTTAGGTAATACCTCCTTACTGTCTGTGTAGCTGTGGACTATCTGCTTTACCTTTGCATCCTTCAGTTTCCTTGTCTGTAAAATGAAGGTATTGATAATAGTATCTACTATAGGGTTGTTGTTACAATTAAAAGAGACAAGCTAAGTAAAACAGGTACTCATTATTATTACATCTAGATGAAAAACTAAGTTGCCCTTACAATAACTACATGTATCTATTTGGAATTTGAATGTTGTGATTCCCATTTCTATTATGTTAAGCATGACCAAGGTGACCTGAGCTAATGAGCACAAGGGGACCTCAAGAAGACCACTCATATCACTTTACAGTGACCTTCTTCTTCCAGAATGTCATTCAGCAAATTGCCTTTGGCTGCTTTACTCCTGACAGCTACATCCTGACATTTAGAAAGGGTACTCAGCCTGGATAATTTGAAGCTTTCTTTCCTGAAGTGAGGGTTTACCTTCCATGGGGTTTTGTAGAATTAGGGAATATAAAGTTGTATGAATTAAAACCATTAGAAAGTACATAAATTTTGTTTGTCTGACTTTTGAGTAAACAGAAAATGAGAGTAAAAGTTTAATCACTTGACTTCCTTTTTGTCTTTGTGTCATCCCATCACAGACCTATGTTCGGGATATTTATCCTTTCCGGAGGTCAGTATCTCCACAGCTGAACCTCGTACATATGCATCCAGAGAAAGGACAAGAGCTCATTCAGAAACAGGTGCCTGCCCACCTCAAGTTTTAGTTTATGTTTCTTTCATGTCATTGAGATAGATGATCTATAAATGTGTTGCCAACCCTGAGATTCTGTGATTTGTTATGATCCTCTCAGAGGGAATGGATGGATGGACCCATGGTTAATAGATGGTTCCCCAAAATAGTGTGTTAAGTTTTATAAATCAGATCATAATGTAAACCTATTAAGGGACACTCTAATTCTATGATGAATAATTGGCTAGTTGTAAACAAGAGAAATCTTATTTACTTACCTACTAGTTTCTAGATATGGATTTTCATTCCACATTTTTATAAACCAGGATTGGAAGTACATATAATGTAATCATAAGAAGGTTGTCCCAGAGATTTCCATTAGCTGAAAAAAATAGATAAATAAAAGGGACCAATATAATATGTTTGAAAAAGGCACTGAACTAAGGTCCAGAGATTTGGACTCAGTTCCAGCTCTGCCACTTATCAGTTATCTAACCTTGGGCATGTCACTAACTCCTCTTAAAACAGGAAGAGACATAATCAAGCAGATGTACTAGAATTTAAGATTGAAGAGCAGAATAATGTTCACATATCTCATTGCAAATCAGACTATGAGCTTAAGGAAATTCACTATTTCTCATGCAAAATATAGCTGTACTACATACTTCTATTAATGATGCAGTTTTAATATGGACTATGCATTAAATTATTTTTTATTTACATTTGTTCATAATTGAATTACGTTTATTTTAACAAAATTTCAGGAGACTTTATAATTTCAGTTGTTCTGCACAGCTGATTTGGCATCAACTGCCCAAAATACCTTGATGAGATGAATAAGAATGGCATAGAATTAGACCATTTAAGCAATTAAAAATATCGTTACCATTAAGTACCCATATTACATGTAAAAGAAAGAAAATATAGGATATGTTACATGGTGTGAGATATGGGACAAAACTGTAAGATCTTATATTTAAACAATTTCTAAAACAATTCTCCCCAAATTATTCTAGCTCCTGATTTTGGCAGCAAAATAACTAAAGTCATCATCAATAATGGTACTTTGCTAGGTTTTTTTTTTTAAATCATGTTTAAGAAGATGTGTTAAAAGAAGAGCATAAGGGGATGCTGGAATGGCTCAGCAGGTTGAGCGCTCATCTTGCAGCCCAAGTATCTGAGGATCTAATCCCAGCCCCGGCCCATGCAGACCCACATGCTGAACTGGGGTGTGCACCCAGTGCAGTTCTCACCAGGCGAGCTCTGTGTAGGAGTCCCCTGGCCCGGTTCCTGCCCTGTGCAGCCCCGCACCCATCTGTGGAATGAAACTTTACAGCAAACCAGTGATGTGCAACTATGGTGACTGCTCTGTGCCTGCCCTCCCACCACCACCCCCATCCCCCTCCATCCCCCTTTGTCAAACAATTTTAAAAATCTTAAAAAAAAGAAAGAAAAGAAGAGCATAAAATGGGAATCTTGCTATTTGCACATTCCAAGCTAGATCTTATGACTTCTTTCTAAGTTCCTAGGGCCGGGGTGGGGGGGGTGGGGGGATAGGGGTGGGGGGATGGTAATACTATCAGGCCTGTGCTCTGAAATTTCTTCAACAGCAGTTCACTGTTATGAACTTCCTAATCACATCCCCTGTCCACTGATCATCAACAGAAAAAGAACTAAGACAAGGGACTAAGAACCCAATGTCTGTGTCATCTAAATTCAGGGTTAAGGGACACTTTTGTCCCAAGATAGATTTTTTTTTCTGGATCCCGTTTTGGGCATTTAGTTTAAAAGAGGCAAACCCAGAACTGACAGGAAACAGCTTAAGGCATCAATGGAAATAGTAGAAGCAATTGGAACTAACTGGCTGGCTCCTGTTGGGGGAGGTCTTCCATATGATGATATCCAGACAAATGACCTCTATTTAATATTGAACTATTCTTGACAATGTTTGCCTAGTGCTCCTCCAGCCTGCAAACTTCATAAGAAAGACTTCCTGCTGTAGAGCAGACAGATACAGGAAGCATAATTAAGTACCATATTTTCCAGTGTATAAGACGACCGGGCGTACAAGACGACCCCCTAATTTTACAGTCAAAACATAGGTTTAGGCCTATATTCGCTGTATAAGACTACAGCCTCGGAAGTGGGGGGTAGTCTTATACAGCGAATATAGGCCTAAACCTATGTTTTGACTGTAAAATTAGGGGGTCATCTTATACTCCGGAAAATACGGTGTTGCTTGCTCTTTCATGCAGTAAAGAACAAAACAAAACATTTCTCATTTGACTTTTCTTCCCTTCACTTTATCCACCTGATTTGCTGTTGAAAATTTTACTTCAGTTTCTCCACTCATTATAATTTTGGAGCTGCTAAGTCTACTTTTCATCTGCTCTGCTTTTGTTGGCTGCTAGGTGTTCACTCGGAAGCTGGAAGAAGTAGGGCGGGTTTTGTTTCTCATCTCCCTGACCCAGAAGATCCCCACCGCCCACAAACAGTCCCATGTGTCCATGCTCCAGGAAGACCTCCTCCGACTGCCCTCGTTCCCTCGAAGTGCTATTGATGCTGAGTTTTCACTCTTCAGTGATCCTCAAGGTATCAAGAAAAAAGTATTTCCTCTCTTGTGCTTCCCACGCCTTTAGTGTGTCCTTAGCTGGACAGCATTCTAGTCAACAGACAGTTCTATAAGCCAGTGGTTCTCAGCCCTGACTTTGCACCAGATTCACCTGGCGGACTTGATAAAGCACCGATTGCTGGGCCTCACCCTCCACCCAGGAATTTCTAATTCAGTACCTCTGTCCTGGGGTCTGGAACTTATGTTCCTAGGAAGTTCCCAGGTAATGATGGTGCTGTTATTCCAGGGACCAAATGTTCAGACCACTACTCTAAGCTAATCATATGTAGTTGAAGGAAGTTGTATGGCGTTGTTAGGGGAGTACTTGACTAGGTGAAGAATTGATATTTGTATGAAGCCCAAGAGGAGGCAAAACTATTCCACAGTGACAGAAATCAGGACAGTGGTTAACCTGGGGGGAATGAGCTTCCTGGAAAGAGGCATGAGGGAACTTTCTGAGGTGATGAAATGGTTTCTATATTGATTGGGGTGGTGGTTACATCAGTGTTTATTTTTGTCAAAATGCTTTCAGCTCTACAATTTACTCTTTCTAAATTATACCTGATTTGAGAGAGAGAGGAAAAAAACCCCCAAAAAACAGAGACAGGAAAACATAAAAAGACCCACTCTGAAACCTTGTCCTGTTACTCAGTTATTAGTATCTTAGGACAGTTTGCTTAATTGAGTTTACCTGTGCTCAGTGTCTTCTAGAAGCTCCAGAGTAACAGTGGGAAGAGCTGTAGTCTGCGCAGGAGTGAAAAGAGCAAGCATGAGTCCCAGCTCTGCCGTTTTCTTTCTGAAATAACTTTATTTTTTCTCAAAGCCACAGCTTATTCAGCAGCAGCATGCTGAAGGTGTCTACCTGGACTTGCCCACAAAGTTGAATCAAAAAGGTGATGATAAAAGTCCTTTGACAACTAGGAAGTGTTGGCCTAGTGCAGCAATATTGGGATGTTAGCCATAGATTGTCACATCCCAGAATTGGGACAAACGGAAAACAGGCATGTCCTCAGGTCTGATCACTCTCCCACATGGACAGGACTGGCGTGGGGCTAATTCTTTCTTGGCTGTTTCAATGTTCTTGCAGCTGGGAAGGAGTTGTTTGGCCTCGACACACTTCAGAAGAGCTTGTGGATCCAGCTTCTGGAGGAGATGTTCTTGGGCATGCCGAGCGAGTTTCCCTGGGGAGATGAAATCATGCTTTTCCTCAACGTTTTTAACGGGGCTCTGATCCTCCACCCAGAAGACAGTGCTCTGCTCAGGCAGTATGCAGCCACTGTCATCAACAGCGCGGTGCATTTCAACCACCTCTTCTCTCTCAGTGGCTACCAGTGGATTCTGCCCACCATGCTGCAGGTGCTCTGCGCTGCTACCCAGAAAATTAACCCGAGCACTGCTCGTCTAAGCAGGTCTACAAGATCTGTACTGAAACGTCCCTTTGTGATAGCAGAAAGCGTCAAATGAAACCCCCTTAAAAATTTCCAAGAAGTCACAATACTCAGTTCTGTGCTGAGATCTTCCAGACCTTGAACAATGCTTTTCCCATTTCTGCTAGGCCAGTGATTCTCAAAGTGTAGCCTCTGGACCAGCAGTGTCAGCATCACCTGCTAGACTCTGTTAGAAATGCTTGTTCCTGGGCCCCTGCCTAGACTTGTAGAACCAGAAGCTCTGGAGTCAGAGCCCAGTAATCTGTGTTTTAATAAGACTCGCTGATGGTTCTGGGGCTTTAGAATGTTTGAGAACCATTATTCAAGTATGTGGCAGGTGTTCAGCTGATGTTGCTCCCAAGATGTTGTCTGACCTTGATCTGAATAGAAATTTTCATTGCCATTAAATTTGGTGTGAAAGGATTGAAGGAGGTGAATTTAGCAGGAACAGTTTCTCTTTACTCATGCCCAATGTGCATCTGACTACATTTAGGAGTACTGAATAAATCCACAGGGCCTAGGGGCTCATCCTAGTTCTCTATTTTTATGGAACTTTTAATAGAAGTCATGAAAGTATTATATGCTTGTGCAAAGTGGAGTTTGATATACCTACAGGGGCAAGAAATTTACTTTTGATATTACCAGGGCTCTCTGTCCTAATAATAGTTAGAATAGTTAAATAGTTAGAATTTTCCCTATTTTTATAACTTTTTTTTTTTTACTGATTACTTAAACCAATAAATGTTCAGTATTAAAATCAGAAGGTAAAGAAAAGTATAAAGATGAAAATAAAGATTAAAATTCTCTCTCCGACATAACCATTATTTATACTTCTTGAAAATTCTGGTACTCTATTCTACCTTTGATTTTTAAACAAAAGTTGAATTATACCATATATTTAAGTTTGTTACCTATTTTTTTCATGAACACTAACAATATCATGGGCATTTTTTCACATAACTTAATTTAGTGCTATAGTATTTAAAAATTTAATTGTATAGTATTCTGTTGTATGCATATGCCATAATTCACTTAATCAACCCCAACTTATGAGTAATTTAAGTTGTTTCAAATTTTCCACTGTTACAAGCAACTGTGCAGCAGGCGTTCTTATTATATATAAAATATTCATCTTTGTACATTTGTCCAATTCTTTTCTTATGATAAATTTCTACTCATAAATTTCCTGGGGGAAATGTATATTAATAACTTTTAGGATTTTCATATTACCAAATTTTTCTCAGAAAAGGTTATACCATTTTACACTCCCCTCCATGTTTATAAAATTACTCATTTGCCTCCATGCTTCCCACAGCTATGAGTTTTAAAAGCAAACACGACTTTGATATGCCGTTAAGCATTTTCATGACTGTGTGGCATTTTCCCATAGGTGTACTCTGATTATGAAAGCAATCCCCAGTTGCGTCAAGCAATCGAATTTGCCTGCCACCAGTTCTACATTATACACCGGAAGCCCTTCGTGCTCCAGCTGTTTGCGAGTGTGGCCCCTCTCTTGGAATTTCCTGTGAGTAAACTCTGGAAATAAAGACCAAGCAAATGAGAAAAGCAAAGGCTCTTTATCCATAGCTTGCTCTTGCAAGGGTGTCAGTCACCATCACCTGTGTTTTGACAAAGACTCAAAGGCAGACAGAGGAGTAAGAAATCTTTATTGGGAGTATAGGGAAGCCTCCAGCTATGCTCTGATTGAAGGCTGTTGGTATGGAGAAGCTATAAGTGGGTTAACTAGAAGGAAGGTATCCTATGGGATTAATTAGGGGTGCATATTTGTCTCTGATTGGTCCTATGTTAGAAGCAGGGACAAGGATTAGGAAAGTGGTCAGTTATTGATCAAGTCCTGGCTGTTTGGGGGCCTATTGTTACAGGGGTTATCGTTTGCTTTTCACAAGAGCTAGTAGTCTGACTTCCAACAAGCCTGATATACAATAGGCTGGCTTCCTATGCCTGTTACTGTAGACCGTGGTTTGAGTTGGCTTTCTGAGCAGGTTACTACAAGTTGTGGATCAAAGTTCTATTTATATATGGCCTGGCCATTGTTTGTTGAAAATAATCAGTCTCTCAGCTCTCTTTCTTCAACCAATGGGATGTGAATGCCATAATTTTTCTTTCAATAAGAAAATCATTTCTATTCAGCATTGCTCTTCAACCTTCCTTTCAGCCCCTTGCATGTAAATAGACCAAATCTTCAGTTTTTTATACTCAATTAATAAAAGGATGAAAAATAGAAAATGAGATAAGAATTTCTAATTCTCTTTCCTATCACTCTCTAGCACTTACCCCACTTTATTTTTCTTTTTCTTCAGAGCATTTGTACCATATCATATGCCATACGTACATTTGTTTACTACCATACCTCACAATAGAATTTAAGTTCCACTAAAACAAGTCCTTAGTCTGTTTTTTGTTGGTTTTTAGTTATTTTGTGTGTATGTTTTGTTTTTGTTCTGCTATAACCTTAGTGCACAGAATGATGCTTTGTACAGAGTAGGAATTTAATAAGAATTTGTTATTTTAGTGAATGGATCAAAGCTATTTTAAATAGATTTGAGAGATACATTATTGGAGATATATTATTAAATAGGATCTGTAAAATTCTTAGAACTGTTAAATAAGCATCTATTCCCCCAAAACATATTTAAAGTACCCAGCTAATCCATTGTAAAAATTGCCATGGGGAATGCCGAGTTCTGTAATCACAAACCAGAGGAGCCATTGGAGTGAAGTTTTCTGGCAGTTCACATATTGCTGTATTTAATGAGTTTACACAAATATCTCTTTTGTACAAGATTAGCACTTAATAGATCCCTTAAAAGTCTGGTGTTCTAGCAGCATTGTTGGATGTAGAATTATGTAAGCTGAAACCAGATTGATGTTGTAACTGTTATCAGCGGTCATGGTTGTGAAATTTGAATTCCTGATCAAACCATATTAGTACTGAGATGGGAATTGATGGACTGAAGTTGCCTATCTTTACACAGGATGCTGCAAACAGTGGGCCCAGCAAAGGCGTGTCTGCCCAGTGCCTATTTGATTTGCTACAGTCCCTGGAGGGAGAGACCACTGACATCTTGGACATCTTAGAGCTGGTCAAAGCCGAGAAGCCTCTCAAGTCATTAGGTAAAAGCAAACTTTGCCTGGACATTTCTTGTTCTCTTTGTAATTGTTCTTTAAATAATAACTTTAAGTTGAATATTTGGAACTAAATCAAAACAGCCAAAATCACTGGGACAGTGGTATAAATTAAATGAGAACAATTTTCCTACCTCCTCTTATATTTTTCTTAAATTTCTAGTCAGCCTTAAAGAGTAAGGAGTTCTCTGCCATGGAAATTATATTACAATGATGCTTAGTAAACCACTACTCTAACACTGCAGTTTTAAGAAAATTGGATTTTCCTGTGCAATTCTAAGTGAATAACCCACCAAGATGGTCTTGTATTATCGTAGATTGGTAGAAGTAGAGGTTATTCAAAAATAAAGTCTTATATCTGAGTTTAGACCATCAAAATGCCCTTTGGTATCTTCTTATAGATGACAGTTTTAAAAAAGTACCCTGCAAAAAAGTGCTTTTATTTTTCATCTGATTATTCAAAAGTAAAAAATAGAATTTTCACTCCCTTTAGATGAAGAAATTAATAGTGTTCACAGTTTAAGAATAAAGTCTAATGAAGAAATAGCTAGAAAATATAACTGGAAAGAAAATGTTAGGAGTGATAAGTTCTTTCTTCCTGATAGAATCCACTCTGATCGTGTGCCTTGACCTTCTGACCTTTCAGATTTCTGCTATGGAAACGAAGACCTGACATTCTCTATAAGTGAGGCCATTAAACTCTGTGTTACAGTGGTAGCATATGCTCCTGAATCATTCAGAAGGTAACTGTAGCTCTTTATATGATACCTCGTGGTAAGTAAATGTAGCAAAAAAGAAATAAAATTGAGTGAATGCAAAGGTTGTGTTTCTCATATCAGTCCATAATATCCTGGCAAATAAGTTTTTAAGAACTAAGTGTTAGGAAACTTGTCATAGTATAAGTATAGTAAAATATAGTAAATCTTCACTAATTTGAAATCTTCTGATTTGTAATTTTTGCAGCAGTTATGATGTTTAACTTACAGACACAGTCAATAGTTTAGTGGCTACCTGAGGGTAGGGTGGGAGGGGGCTAAGGGAAGATGGAAAGAGTACTGACTCTGGATGGTGAACACATAATGCAACACATAGACAAGATTTTATAGAACTGTACACCTGGAACTTATATAATTTTTACTAATCAATGTCACCCCAATAAATTTAACAACAACAAAAAAGACACACACAAAACCCCCACAAAAAATAAACAACCCTCACATGTAATGCAAATTAATAGCAAATAAAAATTTAGAAACAGGGGAAGCCGGGATGGCTCAGTGGGTTAAGCGCTCACTTTGCAGCCCTGGGGACCGAGGATCAAATCCCGGCCCCGGCCTGTGTGGACCCATATGCTGAACTGGGGAGTGCCCCCAGTTCAGTTCTCACCGGGATGAGACCCCAGCCCAGTTCCTGCCCTGTGCAGCCCCGCGCCCACCTGTGGAATGAAACTATGTGGAAAACCAATGATGTGCAACTATGGAGACAGTTCTGGGCCCTCCCCCTTCTCTCTGTCTCTGTCTCTGTATCTCTCTCTCTGTCAAAAACAATAAAAATAAATCTTTAAAAAAAAAAATTTAGGACAAACATTTAAACTGTTTAAGAACACTTCTTTCAAAGAGCACTAAGAACTCTTGTCCCACAAGGAGCAAGAGTATATGTTATCTGTTATCTTGCTAAGTACAAAGAATTCAAAGGACTCACATGGAGAGTGTCACCCCAATTTCAGGACATTGGCTCAGTCCTGAGATACATACTGATACGGGAAATGAAAATCAGTCTCATCTTTCTATTAAAATAGGTTTCCTAAAAGCAGAGACAATAATTGCAGTGAGCCACAGATAATCACTTGTATATAGTACATCCTTAAAAACTATAGTATTGCATTCCTTTAAACTGTTCCAAAATTCTGCATTAGCAAATCTGCGGGCCTCCCAAATTGTATCAGCGTCAGACAATCTTTCCCTCTCTACTTCTTAGTCTACTTTGATCTTTTCATATACAAAACCTGTAAACAAAGCAACACATTTTTGGTGTATCTTTATAAATCTTCCAGTGTCCAACATGGTGCTTTCTTCCATGGAAGATATAAAACATGAAACAATTATGGTATGAGTGAGTCAAACAATGACCTACTGTTTCAATTTTTCCTATTTTCTTCATTTGAATAATAATTCCTTCCATGATAGACCTTTGGGGTCAGAAAATAGTTTGAGAAAAGTTGAGGATTAGCCATAAGTATCGTATAGCTTTTGCCTCTGCTTTCTCTGACTTGGAGAGAAGTATGGGCTGATAAATTGTTCCAGGGTGTTGCTCCTCTGTCAAAACTGCCAGATCTAGGTAGGTTAGCATCTTTCTGATGTAAATTCAAAGAACTGAGTCTATGAACTCCTGTCACACAAAAAACAAGAATATAAATCTTTTCTGAGAGCTCTAGTCTAAACCAGTCACCCTCATCGGTCAACTGCCTCAGAGCAGCTGATGATCTCATGTTTTTGGGGTGACTTGTGACTCTGGCTCAACTCTGAAGCAAAAGGAATATGAGGCTCAAGTCTGAAGGGAAAGGAATATGACCGGTGATTCTCCTGGTAAAGGAGCCCTGCTCTTTCACCCCAATCTAGTTTTAACCTAATATTTAATCCTATCCCGAAACACCTATAGATCAGGTGATTAATGGAACACTAAGTAGAAAAATAAAACTGATCTTATAGGAAAATATTGTAACCTACTCATGTAAAGATTGCTTCTTAAGGCTTATAGACTTACACATTACTTTAGATTCTTAATCCTGTCTGATCACAACCTCCTTATCATCAAATTGGCATACTCTCATATTCCTCCTTAAACCTAGTTTTGGTTTTAAGTCAATGTAGAGAAATGTTGGATGCTGGGATAGCTCAGCAGTTGAGTGCTTGCTGTGAAGTCGCAAGGTCTGTGGTTCAATCCCAAGCAAACCCACAGGCTGAACTGCAACACAGCTGGTAACCACTGGGATGGCATGGCCGTAATGGTTCTCACCTCCCATGCAGGAGGTCCTCAGTTTGGTTCCCACCTTGTGTGGCTCCACATTTACCTGTGTGAAATGAAACGATGTCACAACTAATGATGTACAACTATGGAGACTGCTCTGGGCTCTCTCCTCTTCTCTCTCTCTCTCACTTTCTCAAAACAGCAAAATAAATCTTAAAAATAAAATGTTGATCTAATTATTTCAGCTCTACTATTTTAACCCAGTTGATATTTTGACCCCAAGTATATTTTGAGTCTTACTTTATAAATATAAACAGCCTTCTTTATAATTATACCTATAGTGATAAATTTTTATTAAGGAATTATTTTTAAAGCTAAGTTTCTTATGCTAGTTTAATTCCTTGAGTCATTTGAATTGTAAAAACGTCACTTTCAACTTTTCATTTGTTTGTTTGTTTTTTATTTTATCAGTTATTTTCATTGAGAGTATTTTCTTTTCATATAAAATTTATAATAAGCATGTCCAAACCCCAACACAGGGCAGCTTTAAATGAGGCCCAGTACAAATTCTTAACACATTATGATTTTTGAGTGTGTGCTCTTTTTTTTTGTTTTAGCTCATCAGGTATCATTAGTGTTAGTGTATTTTATGTGTAGCCCAAGGCAATTCTTCTTTCATTGTGGCCCAGGGAAGCCAAAAGGTTGGACACCACTGACTTAACAATAAAACTTGAATTCATTGATTAGGTGTTTTGGGAGGATCTATTTCATTTTGGCCTATATCAAACTTTGCCAGTTAGAGTTTCTGTCATGTTGAGCTTTTGTGTTTCAGGTTTTGATCCTTATTCCTGTTGGTTTCCCCAAGTCCTATTTCAATGTTGGTCTTTTCATTTCTGTAGCTCCTAAATATGACACAACCAGCAAAAGTAGATGCGGGATGTGACTGGGTTTCTTTCTGTTGATGCAGTCTTCAGATGCTGATGGTCTTGGAGGCGTTAGTCCCATGTTACCTGCAGAAACTAAAGAGGCAGACATCACAAGTGGAGACAGTGCCCGCTGCCCGAGAGGAGATCGCCGCCACAGCTGCTCTCGCGACATCCCTCCAGGCCCTTCTGTACAGTGTAGAGGTCCTCACCAGGTAACCCCATTGCCAGAAGTGTCCCCAGGCTGAAACCATACGAATTTACCAAAAAGATGAAGAAAAAAAGACAAAACAAAACCCAATCTTTATTTACAGATCTTAGCTCAAACTCGGTCCTTTGTGGCTTAAACCTGGATGCATTGCCCAAGTTGTTTGGATAGATAGTGCTAACTACTTTGAATAATAACAATTATTATTGTTATTGTACCATGATTGCTCAACATACATTTACCTGTAGCTTGTTGAGCCTCTGTGGTAGTTTTGACCCTGTGGTCTTTTGTAAAAGGGCCAAGAGAGTGAATGTGAAAATATAATGGACATTTCTATTATTCTAGCTCTCATGTTATTTTATGAAACATGAAATGTCTACAATTCCAACTAAGCATTCTTTTATTATTTACTGTTTGTAAAGAGTTGCTTTTTCTTATTGTAATTTCAAGAACTGATAACATAACTACAAAATTTTATTCTAATGTTAGAATTAGCAGATTCTGTGTAGGACAAACTCAGTACTGCTGAGAGAGGGGGCTGAGAGATTTGGGACTAGCATGGTAAATTGATGCTAGAATTCAGCCCTGAACCATGTTCCAAGAAGTAAGACCTGCCGCAAGATTCTTGAATGCATAAGCTGAAGGCATTGAAAGGCCAGATTTGGGGGCAGGGTAGACATGGAGCAGAGACAAAATATTGAGTGAGAGAAGGGAAGGAGGATGCAAGATGCTCTGCAAATAATTGGCTTTCCTTCTAGTTAGATGGAAGGAGATATTCTTCCCTGTAGCGGAGGTGAGGAAGCCTTCTTCCAGATGGTGTCTCTGCGCCTCCCATTTGGCAATAGATACTCTTAGCCTAAAGTTGTGTCTATGATTTACCCTCACAAAAAGCACCATCTTTCCCCAGCTCATCTTGCTCTTGGTGAGTGTGCTGCCTGAATTCCCTAAGTCTAGAGAGGGCTTTTTCAGCACATACCAGCAAGTGAGAGAGGGAGTGAGATTGTGATGCATTAAGCCGATGTATGTTCAATATCTAACCATGAGCTACATGGGTAACCTAGGCAGACAGAATGTAGCCCACAAGCCTTGGGAGGACTGTCACTGCTGGAGTGTTCAAATGCACCTCATCTGAGGAAATGGGAAGCCGTGGAACCATGACAAAAGCCTGTTCCACCGGGTAGTCTCAGTGCTTTGAATGGTTTCAGAAAAGTCCCACAAAGGAGAGCATTCAGAGGAGAAATGCCAGACTTGTATTCTTCTTTCTGCACCCACCTAATTATGTCACTAGCACACTCCCACAAATAGACGAGAGAAGAGCAATCAGTTGTCCTCGAATACCACTATAGTTATTTCTCCTTATATCATGCAGTATTGGTGCTTTTCTCCTTGCTAGTCTCTTTTGTAAGGATAAGTCAATTATCTAAAATTGACTTACCCAAATTTGCACAAAGAATTATATAATAAGTGAAACTCTGTCATTTAAAATCGTGTAGCTTGCAATATTCTAGTACATTTCATATTCTTTTTAGAGAATGGAAAACTAGCCTCATTGGTTGGTTGTAATCATTTACAATAAAACTGGCTTTACTGTTTTTGCAAAAAGAAGATAAGAAGAGTTGCTTTTCATTTCCACACTTCTAATTTCTTTATTAATGAAAAAAATTGAGTTATATAGTTGATCCAATATAAATAAGTATATTATAAATGTATTAGAATTTATTTTCTATTGTTGGGTAATACCCTGCCACAATCTTAAGACAAAACACATTCACGATCTCGTATTTCTGTACACTGGAAGTCCCAGCATGCTCAGCTCTTCTCTGCTCAGAGTCCACCTCACAAGGCCGAAGTCAAAATGTCAGTCATCCCAGGCTCTCATCTGAAGGTTCTGGGGAAAAATTCACTTTAAGCTCTTTCAGGTTTTTGGCATAATCCAGTATCATGCAGCTTTTGGTCTGAGGTTCCTTTTCCCTACTGACTGTCAGCCAGGGGCCACTCTCTGCCTTTAGAAGTCCCCTGCATTCCTTCTCACCTGGCCCCCTCTATTTTCCAACTAGCAATGGCACCTTGAGTCCTCATGCTTTAAATCTCTTTGACCCTACTGAGAGAAAACTCTCTGCTTTTTGAGGGCCAGTGTGATAAGATTACGCCCAACTAGATAATCTCCCTTTTGCCGTATAATTTAACTTAATCACTGAAGTATCACCAGGGGATGAACATTTGGGGGCCATCTTTAAATTCTGCTTATCACTGCAAAGCACAGGAAGAGAAGGTCTGGCGTGATTGTTAAAAGCTTACTCACTTTCCACACAGCATACAGAAAATCAGATCAGCAAGCCTTAAAGAGTTCGTATAAGCAATTGTTTTGAAAGGCTGCATTATCCCTTCCATGTCTCAGAAGCTGATGCAAAGTCAAAGTCTACCTATAATTAAAGTGAACCCTGCAGATATAAAATAAGATGATTCAACTCTATTTCCAAGCACCTTGATTACTGATTTATAATAGACACTAACTTACTCACTTCCCTGGGTAGTCTTAGATATAATTTTGAGTAGAAAGGTTCTTTTGTTCTTTAGTTACTCAGAAAACTAGAGTGGTTGATTATGGAGTAGGTGGCCAAAATGGTATGTACACCCTTACCTTTTATTAGTATCTAGACGGTCTTTCTGGTGCCTGTAGAATTGAAAAAATAAAAAGTAACCTCTTAACTCTTATTTAATCAGTAGAAACTTGAGGTCTTATTTTATAAATGTCTGATTTATAGAGTCATAGTTTATTACTCAGAACCAAGTGGAAGAAGTTAAATCATGGTGAGCTTAGAGACCCTTGGGAATCAATGTCCCCTTAAAAGCGCCTCTCAGAACAGAGACAGCAAAAGAGTGTGACAGAAAAGCCCAAAGCTAGATAGTCTGGCTTTTCAAGACTCTAACTTAAAATTTATGTGAGCTTCTGTAACGTGAGGATTTCATAAATGTTTCTACTTCTCTTGTGGTACTTATTGTCATTGCTGCAGGCCCATGACAGCCCCACAGATGAGCAGGTGTGACCAAGGTCATAAAGGTACCACCACAGCCAATCACACCATGTCGTCTGGGGTGAACACCAGGTAACTTTCTGGCTTTATTCTTTTACAACCTCTCAATTTCATACAACCTGATTCTCGGCTATTGGAAATGAAAGAACCCCTAAAAATAATCACAATTAAGTGTGAAAATCTCCAAGGAAAAGGAAAGATGAGAGTTCAAGAAAATAACAAAGGTTTCTTTTGAAATTGTCAAAGAGAAATCAAAGCTACCTTCATAAATTGGCATTTGTGTCAGTTTATTTGCGTGAACATACGGTGTTCTCGGCCTCCTGAGTGGTCTTTGAACTATCTTAGTGCTGTTTAATTTGCCTCCAAGATAAAGGCAAATAAAACAATAATGATCAGAAGGTGGTTTCTCATTCTGGGGCAGTTAGCAGAGTCAACTTTATTTCATGTGGACACATTTTCCACAGACATTTCCTCCAGACTGTTTTAGGCCCTTAAATGACACTTACATGGTCTTTGACTTAATCTCCTTCCCTATTTTAGTGTAACTCAGACACTGGCTACACTAGTTAATATTTTACTGCTCATCTGTCTGTGTTAACCCCTAAATACTCTAACACATACACAGAAACAGTTTAATTACCATAGCTTCTATCTCCAAGGAAGATTTAAGATAGGGTAAACCCAAAATCAGTTTTAATAGTCGCTTATCCCAGTATGGAGTGTTAAGCAGGAAGATCGTAAGGAGAAACTAATTTTCTAATCTCTCTGAAGCACATTTTTAAGTACATGTCATTATTTATATTATTTATATAATTTATATAAATTTCCCCCTGTTCATCACATACTTTTATATTAAAAATGAAACATTTCAAATTCAACTATAAGTTACCTGATGTGATAGAAAACTCATGCCTCAATTTCTTATATTGCGGAAACATGATTATAGTTCAATGATATTGAGGGGCTAGTCAACTGCTAGATGAAAGGTTCATGGAAAAGAAGGCTTCTGTAGTTTCAATCTGTCATAAAGCAATAAATATCCACGACTGAAAGGAAGTCAGCCATATTTCCTCTTCTGATCAGGAACAAAGCACATTGTGATAAAACTGTAACTTAGATTCACTTTATTTTCAAAGCTTTCAAAAATTGCCATTTTTTGTCTCTGTTCCATGAATTCATATGCTTTTATATTTGTCTTTCTACAAATTATATTGCAATGGAACAGCTTTCATAGCAGCTATAGTTGCAGCATATGTGGCAGCCACATGAAAGCTAAAATTTTATATTTTAGGATTAGTATGTGTGTATCTGGGAACTTATCAAAATGTATATATAGCTTTGAGGGCTTTTCATAAGAAAAGTCCTTTAAAAGCCCATCACAGAGCCCCTGGTCTTGCTCTGATAGTTATGCAAACTCTTTTTCTGACTCCCAGGTACCAGGAACAAGGTGCCAAACTGCACTTTATCAGGTATGGAAAGACAACTGTAATTTCACACTAGTTCTGCCAGGCTGTGATTGCCTTTGAACTGCATTATGCCTCCATTAGATTTCATTTAATTAATGCATGGCATATATTTCTGGGTCAATCCTCAGGAATTGGCTACTATAAAGCCACAATAATTTCAGATGCAATCTCCTCTCGGATGGTAAACATTCTTTATCCTTCAGATAGTTTTTCCTAGGCCCCTTCCCAAGGACTCATTAACTTTTACGTAATATAAGGAATCTTATATTTTTCTTCAGTGTGATACCCTCCTTTCAGAGTTGCCATACACATACTGTTTCAGGCCCCCAGTTAACCTTTCATAATTACCCAGGGAAAACCTTCACTTGCTGGAGGAAGGACAAGGCCTTCCCAGAGAAGAACTGGATGAACGAATTGCTCGGGAGGAGTTCAGAAGACCCCGGGAGTCCTTGCTGAACATTTGCACTGAATTTTACAAGCACTGTGGGCCAAGGCTGAAGATCTTACAAAACTTGGCTGGGGAGCCACGGGTCACCGCCCTGGAGTTGCTAGATGTGAAGTCCCACATGAGGTACTGTCCTTGTTGTCCTTGCCCCTGAGTGTGGACACAGCTTGGGGCTGTCTGGGTTGTGGGTTTCGGGTTGCGGGGGGCTCCCCACGATAAGAACTTGGGATACTCAAAATGATTTGTTTCCTGTGGCTTGGATGCACATCATACAAGACCGTCTGTGAAAATGTGTGTTAAGTCCATCAAAAAGGATCTCAGAAGGGACGGGGGAAAAGTGTTCTTAAAGACAGAAAAGGCACAATTCATATATCTCTACCCAATAAATGAGAGTAAAACGGAAATTTCATCACCAGAATTCTTTCAAAGTAGCCCTTTTCCAAGTACTGTTTACTGCCCAGATTCTAACTTTGAACAAGAATTGAATGTTGTTGTTGTTACTATTTTACATGAAAAATGCACTACTTTCTGCTCTAGGCCTTGTCCTGCCCCTGAGGAATGGAAGTGAGGTTTCAGCTCTGAGCCACATTTCCAGAGTCAGAGAATCAGTACTACTGACAGCCATTTTGTGGGAGAAAAGGGAAAAGATTTCTGAAAGGTAGATGAGAGAGAGAGATTGAGGGAAAGAGAGATCGTGATCATGGGTTAGTAACTGTCCTATAATTTGACCACCTGTATCTTTTTAAGACATTTAGAGAAAGGGCAGGGGATGAGTCAGAGAGGCCTGGAGCTCCCTCTAGAGGCCAAACCCCATTAAAGATGAAATGAGCTGTAGTTCAAATTATTTAGCTGGGTGCCTGGCACGGAGTTGGTAAATAGAGTCTAGGAGATAATGCTAATGACAATGATCCAAATACGGACTGTCAGGCCCCCTCTCAAGTCCCTAGATCACTTTTAAATACATTGGAATATGCATTTTTAACAGGTAATGAGAACATTGAAGTAGATGCTGCACCCCATTCCCAAAGAGTGATTCCAATATTAAGCTAGACAATGGGGATGTAAAATAATGTCCTAGTTCTCAACGTGATCACAGTCCAATACAAGAGGCACACATAGAAAATAGCTCATGCAGTGTTACAAGTACTGTGTATCACAAGGGTTCTTATGTATTTATCAATTTACAAAGTACTTGAGGCAACTTAGAAAATGACATGGTGCAATGGGATAGAATATACAAATTAGAGAAAGCAATGTAAAAAATTCAGGTAAATAATTAGGTTTATGACAAGACTAGCACAGGACATCTCTAGGACTTGATCCTATTAGGTGCTCTTCATTAACCATAAATTTGGCTTTGAGCATCTGAGTTATCAAAGCAATGAAAGGTAAATGATCAATTTAAAAAATCATATTATCAGTAAGATAAACACAACTAGGTGTTTGGTAAAACCTTATGTTTTTAAAATACGAAGAACAAGAAATATTCCCTGGTTGGTATTTGTTAAAAGTAAAACATAGTGGGATAAACAATGTCCTCAACAACACTTAGTAGCACTCATAGATAAAGTGCCAAACTCAGTAGGCTGGATGCTTGTCAGTACTGAAAGTTGCCTCATGTCATGTTGCAGTTCAGCCGAGAGCGATCTATGTATCTGGAGCCAGGGTTATGTCATTTGAGAGCACAGTGATTTCATGGCCTGGATCTATTGGAGGGTAGGCAAATTTTTTACTGCCAAGGACTAGTGAGACTAAACGTCCTCTATTAATGCAATTTCTCACAATAAGCTTTTGATAAAAATGGACCTTCCACAATCTCTGACCAAACAGAGATATTCTGTATTGCTGAATAGGGACAAATCCATATGTGTTGACCCTACTAAGTATACATATGAATGTATGTAGAAGTCAGAGCTGAATATATGCATTTTGGAATTTGGAGCATCTAGGTGGTATTTAAAATCATAAGAATGGATAGTATCACTCAAGGACAGAAGGTTGATTTTAAAACCGAGGAATGGATGATATAAAAAATAGAAGAGATGTTTTTAAGAAAGATTTGATTTGAGCCGAAGAGCCGAGAAGCAGGATGGAGGCAACCTGTATGCCTGCTTTAGCAAAATGTGTGGTTGACTGCAAGGCTCTCAGGGAAAACATTACTGACTAGATGAGTCTCTGCCCTAAGAGAATTTACTACCTCCTTTGACCAACCAGAGCTGCCAAAGCAGCAGGATGGCAGGATAATAAGATCTGCAAATTTCCTTCCTCTCTCTCCTTCTCCACCCCTGCCTCTCTCTAGTTCTTCCTATCTTCCTTCTCCCTCTCAAGGGGAAAATCTCTTGTGTTCTCACTGGAAAAAAAAAAATCATAGGAAACTTTTTTTTGTTGTTGTTACTAAGAGGTTATTCATGTTATACTACAGCAAAAACTGTATTAAAGGAAACATTTGTTTTGTGCTCAAAGCAAAGTCATTTTATAAAATTACCAGGGATTAGAGAAATTCAGGTAACAATGTTAATTTAGCTGTAAATATTGTTTTCGAAATTAAAATAGATAATTTTCAATGTGCTTCATAAAATAATAAAGAAGAAATAT
>PVKE010029166.1:6624-20549 GCA_004027555.1 Craseonycteris thonglongyai | reverse complement strand
TCCCTCCTCCTCTTCCCTCTTCCCTAGTCAAGCTCCCACCTTGTAGCTTTAGGCTGGCTATATCATAGCATTTTCAGTGTTGTCCTTGTAAAACACTAAGATCTCTTACTATGCCCAGCAAGTAACTGGGGTTCAACATTCTGGTTGCCCTGTAGGTACCAGCTCCCCCTTTCAAGAATACAAACAGCCCCTTAGGCCAGGAGTGGGTTGGTCCTTTATGTCCCTATCCATGACAAATTCTAATGTGGCAAGGGTATATTATTGCCTGAGAGAGTCCCAGCCCACCCCAGTTTTGTGGAGACAACTCATTACCAGTATCAGGGATCATCTCACTTTATCAGTAAGAAGAATCTAGGAACAAGTGGGTCCCTCCCACAGAGAAAGGCAACAATTCTGAGGTGCAAGATATAAATTATTGTCTTGATGGATCTAGCCTGTATTCCACTGAGTAGGACTTATCATCACCAGGTAATTCCATCACCTGGTCCTTCCACATACCTACAGTGCAACAACTGAGACTACTGGACTGTGGAAGGGGCTGCCTGCAGAAAGCCGCCTCTTCATTCCTACGAACTCCTCCAGCACTCTGTTCCTTTCCAATGTCACTCAGCACCACCTGCCAATGGTTCCAATTACCTGTGCACTTGTTCTGCGGCCCCTACATGCCTGTAAACCCCTTGAGGGCAGGGATAGAGTTTATGCCTCTTTGTATTCACAACATGCTTTGAACAGAATAGGTACACAATACTTTTCAGATATACTGTTGGTCATAAGAATCCTCCAGCATTACAAAATCAATGCCTTCTGAATCAAACAGGAAATTGAATTCTCATTCAAATCAGCGAGTAAGAATTATAATCATGTTCTTTGGAAACCAGTAATTCTATTACAATCATGTTCTGGAAATCAGTGATCCATTTCTTAGGCATATGTGATGGACTCTCTCTTAACCAGAAAATTCATTTTCTGGTCTTGCCAGATAATAAAGGGATAGCATGCTCAATTGTGTGTTTTATCTAAAATCTAATACATGATGCCATTCCCAAAAAGTTCATCAGGCACAAAGACTATCACTTAGTCAACACTGTTAGTTCCTGCATGCAAAGGACAGTCAAGACACTAGAAGCTACAGGCCTATCTGCCCTTTCCAGACACTGAATTCATGCCACACCCATGATTAGACTGAAGGACCCTAATGCTTTTCTCCGTGTCAGGAAGGACACCAATACTTGGTGACCCAAGGTCCTTAACACCAAGACTCACAGGTGACAGCTTTCCTTCACATCCGCAGGAGAAAACAAACACAACACTCCCAACCTGATCTATCTGGAATGTTCTTTCCCCAGCTCATGTCTCTGGTAAACTCCTACTCATCCTTTAAGATTCAGATCAGGTATCACCTTCTCTGGATAGCCTACCATGCCACCATCCCCTCCCCCAACTTGGTTTTAGATGTTTCCCACCCTCTGCTATTCTAGTCCCTGGGGATTCCTCAGTTATAGTCTCAGCACATTGTCATGTATTTATTTCCACATTACTAGAAGGTGGGGGGTGAAGAGTCTCTGAAAGTGAGAAGACTGCCGGGGTCAGAACCACCTGGGGAACTTTATAGAAATGGATATTCCTAAACCTCCAGGCTCCAGATATACTGAATCTACATTTTAACAAGCCCAATCCCAGCTGATTTTTATGCATTTTGATAACTATTGCGTTACAGTGTGAACTCCCAGGAAGTAAGGACTGTGCTTTAGTTCTGTCTTTGCATCCTTTGAGCCAGGTCCACATTCATTTCCTGTTCAAAATCTCCAGCAGTGGCCATTCTTCACTAGATGCTGCCTGCCTTAGACTTCACACAATAAAATGCAAATGTTCACATAGAGATGAGCAATGTCATATCTGGTCCCTGGGCCACCTAGGAACAACCTGAAGAAAATATGCCCCAATTGGAAAAACACAATAATCCTACTCCATTCTCACAGACATTGGACAAAGCAGCAGTCAATGTAATGAGAAAATCTCCAGGCTTTGGAATCCAGAAACCAAGGTTTAAAACAAAAACAAAAACGCTTCAACTACCATATCCCTAACTAGCTGAGCAATTTGGGGGAAGAGGCTTAACTTTCCTAAGCCTCAGCATTCACTTTTGTAGAAATAGAATTGCACTACCACATAAGATAGGGTTATTAGTTTTAGGAATTAAGATGGGGAAAAAAACATATAAAAATACATACGTATTATATATGATAAAGACTAATAGCACATATAGTTTTATGTCATTTTTTAAAAGCAGAATTATCACCAAGTAATCTTTAGAAGGCTGACTTCTAACAGGTCCCATGTTGGACACAGTTACATTGTCAGACACAGAAATGCGAGAATTATACAAAATTACATAACCAAAAATACTCAAAGGTTTTTCTAGGCAAGGCTTAAATCTGAGAATCCTAGGTCAGAAAAGAACCGAAGAGGTCCTCTAGCTCAGACTTCTACCAGGAACCTGGCATTCAGAAATAAGAGCTGCCGATCCTCTGGGACACTCCCCACAACAACCAACCCTCTCACTCAACTGTGTGGAGGTTGTTGGACACAGGCCCTTCCCAATACATAAGATCACTAGTATACAGGGTTCCCTCGCCACTTCGCGCTTCATGGTTTGCGGCTTCAGTGCTTCGCGGGTTTCCCCAAAATATTCATCAAAAAATAAAAATGAAAAAATACAACCATGCCGGCAGCCACATTGCGGAAAGGAGCGTTGTTTCATGTTGATGCGCGCGAGAGAAAGAGTCTCCGAGTGAGCCTAAAGCTTCTACGAGTCAAGTGAGAGCCTCTCCTCCGCCACCAACACAAGACTCTTCGCCTCTCTCAGAAAGCAATGTTGGGGAAGCCGGGATGGCTCAGTGGGTTAGGCGCTCACTTTGCGGCCCCGAGGACCCGGGGTCGGGCCCGGCCTGTGCGGAGCCGTGTGCTGAGCTGGGAGCTCCCTTAGTACAGTTCTCTCTCTCCCTCTGTATCTCTCTCTCTTTCTGTCAAAAATAAATAAATATATTTTTAAAAAAAAGAAAGCAATGTTGATTAATGTTTATTATTGTATAAGGTTTTGTAATTAACCTTATTAATTAGCACTGACACGTTTAAGTAAATACGTATACTGTTGTAATTTTTGTCTTAAATGAGTAAAGTATGAATACTATTTACATATTTAAAACATTCTTGTACCCGCATACACGAAAATTCCTAGGGGCAAATCCTACTTCGCGGTTTTTCAGCTTTCGCGTAAGGTTCTGGTCCCCATTAACCGCGAAAAATGAGGGATCGCTGTATTGATGCAGTGAGAGACAGCCTCCCTACTCCTAGTCAACACACAACAGCAGTAGCCAAATGTACACCAAGAGCTCCTGCCCACTATACCCTCCACCTCTGTAAATAAATCCATCCCTCTAAGCTTCTAGTTTCCTGTACCCCTGTGGTCTTGCATATCCTTTAAAAATGGAGAGAGGGATGCCAGGATGGCTCAGCAGGTTGAGCACCTGCCTTGCAACCCCGAGGTCCAGGGATCAAATCCCAAACCTGGGGCCCATGCAAATCCCTACGCTGAACTGTGGCACAACTGGTAACCACCGGGATGGTGGTGAAGGTTCTTGCCTCCCGTGCAGGCCCCAAGTTTGGTTCTCGCCCCATGCGGCCCCATATCCACCTGTGTGGAATGAAATTATGTCACATCTAATGATGTACAACTATGGAGACTACTCTGGGCCTTCCCCTTCTCTCCTTCCCTCCCTCTCCCTCTCCCTTCTCTCAAAAACAATAAATCTTTTTTCAAAATTAGTAGATAAAAATAACAGTAATGTTCTTACTGAAGGCCTACGCTCAGTCACCTAAGATGCTATTTAAAATACATTCTTTTGTGAAACCCACCCTGAAACCCTGAGTAGGATTTATTAATTCCATTTCAAAGATGAGGTTTAGAGTAGTTAAGTAGTCTGTCTGCTCAAGACCCTGGGGAAGCCAGGATACGGATGCGGGTCTTCCTGGCTCCCCAGCCCTGCTCTTGCCACAATATCAGGCACTCTCCCATGCCAGCTGACAAAGCAAGGGAAACTTGTCCATCCCATTTCCAACACTACTCAAAATCCTCACCAGGAGTCACTCTGCTGATAGGTTACAAGGATAGCCTTTCTTGGGGGACAGAGGAGATGCTCAAAGGGAGCCCCCACTCTGCATCAAAGGAACACTGAAGATTAACAAGAGCAATAATGGAATGTGTGGAAATTTTCAGAGAAGCTTAGTTTCAGGCAACCCAAGGGAGGCTTGCTCACCTGGCACTTGGCTGAGTGGGGTCAGACCAACAGTTCCTAGCAGCAACTCTCTAAGGCTTCTGGTTTGACCTCATCAGTGGCTTTTTCTCACCCAGGGTGTGTGTGTCCCTCCCTACCCCTTCATATAGCCCCTGCTGGTTACAGTTATGTGTTCGGATACAGACATGCCTTTCAGACCAAAAGAGGGGGTGGGGGTGACCAACTCCAAAAGCCCTGGAACACATAGTTGACAACAGCTGTGTTCACAGCAGATAGCAGTTGGTTGCTCACTGTTTTCTCGTCCCACTAGGTGCCCCTACTTAAAACAGCAGCTCACAAAGCAATCAAGTCTCAGCCACAGGGGTCTACTGGCTTTGAAAAATCGATCAGAAAGCCAAACTGTGGCCAATCCTACCCCAATCCCTGTGAAGTGTCCAGGACATCCCTCATCCACACAGCCCTGATACCACATGCTTAAAAGGAGAAAGCCTTTGGGAGTCCTTCCCTTTAAAAGGAACCCCCACCCCACCCACCCCACCTCCCGAGAATCTCTTTAGAACCAGAGAACAGTGGAGAAATCTACTAACTATAACTAGCCAAATCAAAATAGAGAAGGAATGAAAGGGGTTTTTTGACCAAGAATCCCACGATGCCTTGCCCCATCCCCCACAAGACGCCTCAACTGCTTCCTCCATAAAACTCTGGAAACGGCTTTATGGTGTTTAATGGAAAATCAGAGTGGACCGCCCCAGAGAGAGCCCAGGGATGGAGGGTGTTAAGAACATGGTGGCTCTGTAAGTAAGGAGCAACTAGCCAACAAGAAGGGAAAACTGCAAATTTCTGTATGGGAGCTGGCCTGTTGTAACGGTGGGACATTTTCTAAAAGGCTCCCTCCCCCTCAAACCAGCAGTGCCATAAACAAGCTCCCACCCTCCCCGACCTCATCCCCATACAACCAGTTCAATTACCTGTCTAAGCCCCAAAAGGAAAGGCATCCTGCAAGAGCATCATCCAGACTAACGTTTGCAACAAAAGGCTTTTAAAAGTTCAGGTCTTGGAAAAAGCATTTCTCCTGGGGGGCCTGCGCGCTCTGTGGCCCTTTCCGGAGCAAAGAAGACACAGTAAACAGTCCTGGGACCAAGCAGGGACTCGCCCTCCTGCTCTCCTCGTTACTCCCTACGGACCAGCTCAGACCCACCCCCACCTTCTCGTGACATATCTCAGACGCAGCAGCAAAGCCCAAGCTGTCTGCCAAGGGGGAAATGACATCAGCTCAGGCACAGCAGAAAAAACTCCAGACAGCTGCTGTGGAATCCTGAGGAGGATGTGCTGCTAACGCACGTGGCCAGCCCTGGACCCACCTAAGGCTGAGGCCTGCAACCAGGACAGGGGTGACCTCCCTCCCAGCAGCTCCCCTCAGCTCTGAACAGGCTCGGGTGTACATAAATCAAGGCTCTAAAGCAGAAAAGAGCTACATTTCTCTGAATAAGGACTGGACCCTATAGCCCTCACGGTACTGCTCCTCCATGGGGAAGAAAATCAAGTCCAGTGACTATCAGTTTCACAGAACGGTTCCGTTCCACCCCACCCCGTTCCACCCCACCCCACCCCACCCTGCCAGAGTCTAGTGCTTGATAAATAACTGCTTTAAGTTTAAGCGCAGCTGTCCCACCTTCTCTAGGGACTGAAGCAATTCTCAGAGCCCGTGGAGAGGCACCTCTTCCCCAGCTTAAAGCAGGGCTTACTCACTACCTTGGACACTGACCTCTCGAGCCCTTGCTCCTGCAGGAGAGTTTATATTTCATAAACAAATTACGCATGTACAGGTGCCAACATCTTTCCTCACTTGTCTTACAAAAGGTACAACAAGTCCCACTGCAGCCTCCAAGTTGCCAGTAAAGCACATCATCTATATTTAAACTAACTCTTGGTTCTGAAAAGTTCACCACCATAGGTTTGTTGTGCTTTTCTCTAAGCTCAGTTTCTGGAGAAAATGGCTAACAGCAAGCTCTGCACCAGAAGCAAAGGTCCTGGGATTGGTGTCCTGATCTGACTTTTCTTAGTGGCGTAAGCCAGCTCTCATCTGGCCACCGTTCCCTAAAAAGCAGGTCACAGCAAACCTGGAATCCTCTCACAAAGAACACCAGCAAAGGACGAAAGGCCCATGTTTGGATTTGGACTTGCAGAAATGACTCTCTCCTCAGAGAAACATTATAAATCCAAAATGACTTTCTACTAACTTCATAAGCTGCAAAGTATCTTTTCCGTAACTCAAAGAAAAGTATATTCATCTTTCTTTTTATTTTCTGCAACAACTGCCTTTCAGTGTTATTTATCAAAGGCCTCGCTGGGAGTGGCACTGTGCTGGTAAATAAGAAACGAGTTTTGCAAATTAGTATCTATCACTCCCACCTAAGACAATAAATTAACAGTATACTACACTTACAGCATGGTGAGTTGCCAAAAGTACTTTTCAACCATTAGTGAATCCAGCAAGACACACAATGTGCTTGTTGCAGGTCTCCCACTGACAGTCAAGGTCACATCGACTTTCCTGACAAGGAAATGAATGAGCCAAGCCAGCTGAGCCATTTCCTCGAGGCTCATGAAAATAATGAACTGCAGCAGCCTCACTGCTATGGAGAGGAGGGAAGTTGTATACCATATACAGAAGTGGCTTCTTGGGGAAACCAGGATGGCTCAGTGGGTTAAGCGCTCACTTTGCAGCGCCGGGAACCGAGGATCGAATCCTGGCCCCGGCCCGTGAGGAACCATATGCTGAACTGGGGAGTTCCCCCAGTTCAGTCCTCTCTCTGTCTCTGTATCTCTCTCTCTGTCAAAAACCAATGAAAATAAAATAAAATAGAAAAAAAAAAAAAAAGAAGTGGCTTCTGCTGCTGGTGTTTAGAGACCAGGGAGCCATTCTTCGGCAAATATGTATTCGGTCCTACAGTCTATCCCATGCCTTGCTACCACACTCACCTACAGGACAAACTGCCAGGTGAGCAGTCCTGGAAAGAAAGGCATAGTCACTTGAAGAAGCTGTTTTCAACGCCTTCCCCTTTCATTTCTTCAGTTCACTGGCAATTGTAGACCACCACAAAACACATGCACCATTATTAACTTTGACAGCCAAACGTGAGGAAAGGGCTTCCTCAGCCCTTCCTGGGCAGCTCTGATCTGAACCTACCTAACAAAACAAGACGGGCCCCTGAAGTTCTCTGGAAAGAGTACCATGGCGTAAGTGTACTAAGCCCTGGGTTCCACACCTGCTGAACACCCACAGGGTGCCAGGGATACTGCCATGAGCAAACCACTCAAGAACCCCTTGCTCTGATGGGCTATGGAAACAGTCCCATTTCTAACAATACTGATCAGCAGTGATCTCTGAATATGTAGAATTGCAACAAAATTACTAGAAATCTACAAATAAGTTTGTAAAAGTTCAATCTAAATCAGGGGTGTCAAATTCTTCATAACAATTTTTTCTATTTTCATTTTATTTCAGAGCATTGTGGACCACAAAAAATTACCTCCGGCCCGTGGACCACCAGTTTGACATCCCTGATCTAGATGATCAAAATTGCATCCTAGACTTTCCAGTTTCCCCCTAATGCACCATCCTTTTATGGATGCTACACAAGACAATGTTTTTAATCAGCATTTTCCTACTTTCTTCTTACAAGACTATAAATTCCTGTGTGCACGGCAGCATTAAACCCAAAGCATTACACCTGCCACAATATACATTCTAACAAAGTGATTGCTGATAATGGATTCTTTTCACTAATTTACTTCTTTTTTTTTTAATTTTTTTTTTTTATTCATTTATTTTTGACAGAGAGAGAGATACAGAGACAGAGAGAGAACCGAACTAGGGGAGCACTCCCCAGTTCAGCACATGGGTCTGCATGGGCCGGGGCTGGGACCCGATCCCCGGTCCCCGGTGCTGCAAAGTGAGCGCTCAACCCACTGAGCAATCCCGGCTTCCCACTAATTTACTTCTTGTCACAGCCCTTGGTCACCAACCCTCCATTAAGCACTGAGATCTGGGGGGTGAAGAGAAAAAGAGGTTGAATTCGCAAATGCAGGCACCCTCAATAAAGCAACTTCACTTTTTGCCATGCCCTGCAAATATGACCACAACTCAGTGGAAAGTAGTTGGTTTTGGGACTTAAGCGGCAAGTGATTATTAGCAATTTCTGCTAGTCTGAAAAAGGGATTATTTTATGTAAGTGGTCCAGGCTCATACATGGTGAACCAAAGGTAAGTCAAACTTTTCTTCACCTAATTGTAGTCATCTGCCTAGTGATGCAGAATTAAATTCAATGATGAACTCAACAATTAAAAAAAAAAAAGGAAGTATCACAGGAAACCAGAATTAAGCAGGATTATGTTATCAAAATGTTGCAGTTTAACAACTGTTTATGGTCCCACGCAGTGTCTCAGACAGCTTTCCCCTGACTTAGCCCACTCCTCCCCAGTTCAGGGACTCCCCAAACATCGTAATGTTGAAACCCTTTGGATTCTGTGCTAGGAACTCTAGTTAACCAACAGCTCACAACACCACAACACCCTTATGTCCATGTAGGTACTATGCGCATTACCCCTAATTGTGCAGCTGCAAAACCTGAGGCATGTGGAGACCTTGCCCAAGGTCACACAGCCAGTGGGAGAACAGGGATTTGAATAAGTCTCTTGCTCCAAACACTCTTTCCTTTACAATACAGGAGACATGATATTAGATCAGAAGTTACTAATAAGATAAAAACCAGAATTGAAGGTCAGTTGAACAATGAGCAGACATCCACCCATGTCACTGGTCAGTATCCCAGAACCCTATGTATAAGACTGCCACTTATACTGGATCTGACAGTGGTGTTCCGGAGTGTGGAGTCAGGGGCTTTGGGCCCTAGGACTCTCATCTGAACCACTTTGCAGCCTGAGTTCTGTGAGATAAATGACTGAAAAAACCCTGCCAAGAGCTCATCTGTTTCCAGTACACAATTGGTCCCCATACAGGGATAAGCGGGAGAAGATCTTCCCATGCCTTGGATGTCAGGTAACTTGGTGACCTGTTCCCACACCCAAGTCATCTGGCTAGCTGAGGCTAAAGGAAGTCAGGGCCGAGGGCCAGGGATTCTAATTCCAAAATCAAGGAATTAGAAGAAAAGGAGTTTTATAACAGGACAGCAACTTCTAGGATTCTAGGGTAGGAGATAATCTCAAGATCTAAGGTCATTTTATTTCCAAGAGCTTTGAGTAGAAACTGCTAGAAAGATACAGAATATCAAAGATAAGAGAGCTTTCTCACTTTTCTCAGGTTGGGTACAAGCACAGTTAAATGCTCTAGGGTTCTGATTAAAAAATACAAATGTGTATGTGAACTCAAACCCCAAAGCAACATGAATGCCACAATAGAAGTCGAACCAAGCATCTTCATGCCATGTATGTGATGCTGAGCACCAATAAAAGGATCCTGAAGTCATTATTTTGGGGAATGCCATGGGAAGGGAAGAATTCCAAACCCAGAATAAAGATTTGCTAAGGATTATTTAGCTGCCAGAAGCCAAGAATACAAGTTTATCTGTGTCCTGGGGTTGTACAAAGGCAAATGTGTAGCAAGCCTGCCAAGGCAAGAATACCACCACTGGGGCTCTACAAATCACAGGGCTTATTTCTACAAGGTAGCCATCAAAACCTGTGGGTGCTTCCCTACTATTGAGTATTTCCAGAAAGATGGATGAGCATACAGGTCTTAAACACAGTATGTAATCACTTGCTAAATATCAAATGATACATTTCAGAGAGGGAAGACCCGAACATATGTTGATATTCAAGGACACACACTTATCAGGTAGGGAGCCAGCATTTCAACCAGGTCCATGTGGCTCCAAAATGGCTTGAACACACATGGAGAGAGTATTTTAGTATTATAATACTCACTTCCTCCTTTGTTGACCTGGTAGTCACATCCAGTTAACCAGGACGTACCATAGGGATAAGAAGGATGGACTGGCTATTGGACAAATCTGTCTTGCCCTGGAAGATTTATTTAATTACCCAGTTAAGGAGAAAAGATAGCAGACACAGAAACAAACATAATAAATGATGGGGAGAAATAGAGACAGTAAGTGTAAGAGCTCGAAGAAGGGAGGCTATTGAGAGATGGAAAGGATAAAGTAAGTTTATTGAGGACAAGCATTTCCATTTCACTAAATATCTTAGGCTCTTTTTGCTTGTAAAATTATATTTGCTACTAAAATATGAAAAACCTTGGGAGTCGATTTTGTTCCACTCTGGAGGGTGGGAAAGGTAGAGGAAAGATTCCCATGTCAGTGGAACACAGAGAGAAATGAAAGTCGCAGAAGCTGCAACCAGTTTACAACAGCTTCCTAAGTTTCTGCCTCTTTTATCTCTACCCCCTAACAAGAAAATCCTTTTGTGTTGACAACCAATCACTCCATGATATTTATCACCTTCATGGACAGACATTTGCTGCCCTCTCCAGAGAACTGAGGGGGTCTCTGAAACACCACTGACAAGTAGGCTGTCACTGATGGTTAATGCACTGTTGCTGAATCTGCAAATTTAGCTTTATCAGGTACAACAGCAGCCTTGTTTGTTTTTGTACCAAAATGCAAGGTTCATTTTTCCAACCCTAGAAACAGTTCAGCCTCAACCAAACTGGCCAAGTAGCCAAGAATTACATGAAAATTAGCAAGCCACAGCTCAGAGTTGTACCCAGAAACATTTTATGTCTTCTGCTGAACTGCTCTCTAAATGTTTAGCAAAGATCGGAATAAGAACAAGCAAGGGGGGACATATGTCACACTAACTACATTACACACACACACATACACAGACGCAGATGTAACGTGGAAAGAGAAGTCCATTAGGAAAACAAGATCTCCACTAAACCTAATTTCCTATTTCACTTTTATTTAAACCTTGGGTAAGACAAAGAGGCACGGTCCACTTTAGGTGGGAATGTGGGTGCCATGGTCGCAGGTGCACAGAAAGGGCTAACATCAAAGTCATTTTATGAAAGGCACCTCAGCTCTGAGTTCTTGAAAGCAGCCCCAGAACTTCTGGGTGCAAGGTCATAAAGGCAAGACCATCTTGGTTGTGCTTTTATAGGAAAACCCACTCACCCTCTTCTGTGCTCATAAGCTCAGCAAAGTTATTCTCAGGCCTATCTCCTCTTCTAAAGTTCAAACTTTCACTTCTATGTCCCTCATAATACCAAGCAATGTCTTGCACAAATTAGATCCTCAAAAAATAATTGTTACATGGATGAAGAGATTTAATGACCAAGGATTGTAAAAATGAAACTAGGGGAAGCCGGGATGGCTCACTGGGTTAGGCACTCACTTTGCAACCCCGGGGACCGAGGATCGAATCCTGGCCCCGGCCGTGTGGACCCATATGCTGAACTGGGGAGTGCCCCCAGTTCAGTTCTCACCGGGGCGAGACTCCAGCCCAGTTCCTGTCCTGTGCAGCCCTGCCCACCTGTGGAATGAAACTATGTGGAGAAACCAATGATGTGCAACTATGGAGACTGTTCTGGGCCCTCCCCCTGCTCTCTGTCTCTGACTGTATCTATCTGTCAAAAACAATAAATAAATCTTTAAAAAAAAAAAAATGAAACTAGTACAGCTGAACCCCAAACATTAGTGTGGGTGACATTTTCCTGGCCACAGAAAGCTGATAAACAGCTAAGAGATCAGGAGAGCACCCAGAGATTATTCTAAGCTCATGAAGTTTGATGCAAGAATTGGGAAACTCTCTGTGGATCTCATTATCTGTATGTCTTTAATTTCTCAGGTGAGAAATTTAAAGTCCTTAAGCCACTTCAAAAGTAAAAGTCCCTTCCTCAAGGTAGAGCTAGGACATGATCTAAGCCCTCTCCACCTGCACCCCCTACAACATACACTTTTCAATTTTGAGGGTTGGGATGAAGATGAGTCTGGTTTTGTCTCCTGTTCACCAGATAACTCCATTAGCAACACCTGAAAGCTGCCTTTTCTGCATAAAGGATCCTGAAACTGAGTAAGGTCTAGTTGGAAACACAACAGCTGGCACCATGCCTTTCCTCATTTCCTGGATCTTATGTAAATCAAATATTACCTCCTCCCTCCTTAGGCTATACAGTAACCAAATCTACTCCAGGTCTAAGATTTCATGGTCAAAAAGAAAACATTCAGTTTATCCTTCCCATAAATTGTATGAAGTGGGAAAACTTCTGAGAACACACATGTCCACACCCAAAATAAAACGATGACTAAAGATGGTGAAACTGGAGAGGGTATCACATCACATGCAGGGAATTCTGGTTCTTCTGTCATACAATCCTAAACCACAGGCCACACCTGAACCTTGTATGCACTCCCTCCCAGGGGAGTATGAGGCAACACAGGCTGACAGTAATAAGTCAACCTACTTCAAAAACACCTTGACCTGGTGTCCAAATCATGAAGAAGTCTCTAGAGCAAAGCAGAAGTGGGCAGAGAGATGCTATCCTATGTAGGTCTCAGGCTTAGTGGATAAAAACTGAAAGTGAATGACAAAACATCCCCCCCACATCACAGCAAAAAGGAAAGTCAACACAAGCCATGTCCCTCCCTGAAAAAAATTAGCAGGAGTCAATGTCTTTGCACTTATATCCATTGCTCCAAAGTCTTTCACTTTGCTCAAGATGCACATTGTGGGCAAGGTGTGCTCGATGTTGCAGGAAAGGTGGTGCTAACAACCAGTGAGAGACACAAATCATCAACCCTTATAGAAAACTCAAAGGTTTATAAACTATTTCTACAATAGTTTATTACATCAGCAGGTGACAGGACTAGGCAGTTATTACTATCTCCACTTGCCAGATGAGTCTACTGAAGGTCTAAAAATGTGAGTGAGCAAAGACAAAAGGGCAACTGAATGCAAGGAAAGTGGTCATCCCAGGGAGCCCTAAGGGAGAGACTGCCCACAGGAAGATTTTCCTTTCAACTCTATTCTATCAGCAAGCCAGCACTCTAGCCCTGGCCATGCTACCACCTATTCTCACGACCCCGGGCTGGTTCCTTTACCTCTCTGACCCTTCCTTACTTCTGTCAGCATTGCCCAGAGTTCACCCAAAGCAGCCATTTCTGCGGTTAAAGAAGTGTACCGCCTCTTAGACTCAGGATGCATGTGCTCTCCAGTTAAGCCTCTGAAGAATCCCACAGTTAAGTCTTTGAGTCCCTTGTCAGATAAATGATTTGCAATATTTTCTCCCTTTTTTTTTTCACTTTCCTGATGTGTAACTTTGAAGCACAACTGTTTTTAAATGTAACAAAGTACAGTTTATTTTTTTCTTTTGTTGCTTGAGCTTTTGGTATTCCTTATTTCTTGTAAGGGCTCTGTAAAGCTTAATATTATTTTGGATCAAGAATGCACATTATAGGGAAAGCCGGGACGGCTCAGCGGGTTGAGCGCTCGCTTTGAGGCCATGAGGACCGAGGATCGAATCCCGGCTCCGGCCCAGGCAGGACCCACGTGCTGAACTGGGGAGTTCCCACAGTTCGGTTCTCTAGCTGTCTCTGTCTCTGTCTCTCTCTCTATCTGTCAAAAAGTAAAATAGAAATAACTATGCACTGA
>PVKE010029165.1:0-20441 GCA_004027555.1 Craseonycteris thonglongyai | reverse complement strand
CTGGGGAGTGCCCCCAGTTCAGTTCTCACCGAGGTGAGACCCTGGCCCAGTTCCTGCTCTGTGCAGCCCCGCGCCTACCAGTGGAATGAAACTATGTGGAAACACCAATGATGTGCAGCTATGGAGACTGTTCTGGGTCCTCCTCCTTCTTTCTGTCTCTGTGTCTGTCTGTCTGTCTCTCTTTCTCTGTCAAAAACAATACAAATAAATCTTAAAGAAAAAAAAAAAAAAGGAAAAGAGGCAGAATTTAACTTTAACTTAATTCTGGTGTCTAAATTTGTTATCCTTTCTAATTTTATTCAAACTGGATGGCTGAATTTATCAAGCTTGAATTTTTTTATTTATTTTTATTTTTTTATTTTATTTCTTATTTATTGTTAAATTTAATGAGGTTACATTGGTTGGTAACAATTAGATAGTTTACAGATGTACAAGTCCACATCACATCATTTATGCATCGTATTATGTTAAACATTATCTTATATACATCTCTTATCTGGGGACACTCAATGGCCAGTCATAGATGAACATTGAATAGAATAAACCTGGGAATGAGGGCTGGAAGCTATGCTAAAAAGTGGAATGTCTAGAGTTGGGGACTAGAGGAGAGAATGTCTAGAGTAGAGAAGTTAGTGTGTGCTGCCTAAATCTTGAGGTAGACTTTGAGGCCAAGTGGTGAGCAGAAGCAGGGTTTGAAGTCTACAAAGGGAATGGCAGTGTGCTGAGATATCTTCTGGCGTAAACCTGGCATTACCTTGACGGGACCAGGATGAAGAGATACTTGTTAGGTATTTCCAACAGCTCTAGAACTGAAAAGTGATCCTGAACCCAGTGTTTTGCTTTGTTTTGTTTTGATCAGATTTCTTGATGTGAGTGGATGAGTATGACTAGATCAAGAAAGCTTGATCTGGGGATGCCAGGATGGCTCGGCCAGTTGAGAACGTGCTTTATAGCCTCGGGGACTGAGAATCGGGTCCTACCCCCAGCCTGTGCAGGTGCTTGTGCTGAACTGGGGTGTGCTTCCCTTTTGGGAGGCCCCCAGTTTGGTTCTTTCTTCACTCCCACCCTGGTTTGGCCCCTGGCTTGAGGGTGCATGTCTCCTACGTGGGAGGCCCCCATCCCAGTTCCTGCCCTGCGCAGCCCCCACCCACCTGTGTGGAAGAAAATCATGTTGTGAAATGATGACGTACAACTATGGAGATCTCTCTGGGTGTCCCCTTCACTTTCTCTCTGTCAAAAACAATAAAATAGATCTTAAAAAAATTAATTAGTAAAGGACACATGATCTTCTCTAGAATACAGCAGGGTTCTGTGGGGACTGAAACCAAAGCAAAGGGACACTTCCTTTTGTGAGTCTTGCAACCAATTTAAAATATTGTGACCAACATTTAAAATAAACAAAATTTAATAGAATTGATAGAAAATCTGTGGAGTATTTGTTGCTTCACAGAACTTAAATAGATGAACCTAGACTCAATTTATATGTAAAGAAGTATCAAGTAAGCATAGCTTAGAGATAAGAGACATATAACAAAAGATTCTGATAATGTTTTATACTTTTAGTTATAAAATTTCTCAATAAAACTTAAAAATTGTCTGTAGGATAGTAGAAGTTAGACAATTATATCAATTGTCTCATCTGGGGGTGAGGAAGAAAATGGGAGAAATGTAGTATTTTAAAGCTTTTATATGGGGAGAAATATGGAGAAAGGGATGGAAATAGGGTGTCTTGGGCAAGAACACAGTGTATCTTAGTTGGAGCGAGAATTTTCCTATTTTTAAATATTAGTGAAGAATGAATGAAGTTTGGTCATGAGAACAGGAAGTGTGAAGGTAGTCATTGATGGAAGGAAAACTATACTAGGGCTTCCATACTTCCAAGAGGAAAGGGAGTAGTATATAGCAACTTGATCAAAATAGCAAAAATAAAAAAATTAGTAACAGCAATGTAAAGTAAATAATTAACATAGGCCAAATCAGAATAAGAACATGTGTTTAAATTATTCTGATAGGGGAAGCCGGGATGGCTCAGTGGGTTAAGCGCTCACTTTGCAGCGCCGGGGACCAGGGATCAAATCCCGGCCCTGGCCCATGTGGACCCATATGCTGAACTGGGAGCTCCCCCAGTTCAGTTCTCTCTCTATCTCTGTCTCTGTATTTCTCTCTCTCTCTCTCTCTCTCTCTCTCTCTCTCTCTCTCTCGCTGTCAAAATAAATAAATAAATAAATAAATATATATATATATAAAAATTATTCTGATAGGTTCACTGAGGGAGGAACACACTGTGAGTTCAGGCTAGTGAGCAAGTTTATTGAAGAGACCTGCTGAGCTGACTACCAACTTGGCTTCAGCAACCCGTGGGGAGTTGGGAGAGCTTTTATGGGTAACTATCAGGGAGCTTTAGTTTCTGTGACTGGGATGCAATTACCTTGGTTACAGGTATCTCAATAGTTGGGGCTTTCTGAGAACAATTTTTCATAAATTAAGGATGTCATAATTCCCGCCCAAGGACCATTTATCCCTGGTCATTGTTTTTTTATTTGCTGTTTTACCCAGGCAACCGGCCCTTACACTAACAAATGTAACATTTGTTACAAATTATAACACATCATTAAAACATAGCCTTTTTTTTTTTTTTTTAAGATTCAGTTTACTGTTTTTGACTGAACCAGAGAGAGACAAAGACAGAGAGATGGAGAGAAGGGGGAAGGCCCAGAGCATTCTCCATAGTTGTACATCATGAAGTTTTTGACATGTTTTTTTGTTCTCCACAGGTGGGCGGGGGCTGCACAGGGTGGGGACCAGGCCGGAGCTCTCCCACATGGGAGGCACACTTCTTCAGTGCCTCTAGCCTGGAGCGGAACTGAGGAGTGAGAACCAAACTGGGAGCCTCCTGCATGGGAAGCACACCTCCGTTCAGCATATGGGTCCACACGGACTGGGCCATGATTTGGTCCTCAGTCCCCAGGGCTCCAAAGTGAGTGCTTAACCCACTGAACCGTCCCAGCTTCCCCATAGCCAATTCTTATATTGACAGAAATACTGAAAACCAGCAAAAACATACCAAAATCCTAAGGAAAGTAAACTTATAAAATAATTAAAACCAAGTAATAAACTATGCTAATATCAAATGTATATCATTCTGTGTGTCATGTTAAAAATATCGAAAGCCACTGGTTTAAAAAGTTGTATAACTCTAACCTGAGGGTTGAACTCCGACCTAGTTACTTGATTGGTTGATCCATTTATTCTTTCATTTATTCAACAAGTATTTATTAAATCTTTAATATTCTCCAAGTATGGGAAGGATTGAGTTACGAGGAATATAGGAAACACATAGCTCTTGATTTTATGGAAATTATGAATACATTCTAATAGGGGAGATAATACATTCAGCAACTGAGAAATAATTTCATGTTATGATATAGGTTATGTGGGGACAATCAAGGTGGTTGCTATATAATAACAGGAGGTGGTAGGATATAGAAAGTGTGATCACAGCAGGTAACTCTGAAAAAGTGACATTTAATTGCATTCACTGAAACTTTCGTTAGGTACAAGGTTCAGACTTTTTACATCTGATATTTTATAACCTGGTTCCTATTTCTCAGGCACAAACTGCTCACAAAATTATAATTCCTTCATTTTCCTCTATCAAATGAGGGTCTAATTTTTACAGAATCGTAAGGGCTTATCCAGTTAATTTTAATATTTTTAATTCAAACTTCTTGCCTTTATGTTTAAAATACATCTGAAAATAAATGAAAGGGAAAGAACTTTAAAAATATTTCTCTAAACCAATCTTCTAAAAACAACACCGAAATTCAAGTAATTAGCTACGTAGGCTTCATATTCAAAAAGAAATTACCAATTAACCTTCCCCTGGCCCCTATCAAGAAAGATTGACAGTGAGTTGAAGAGTGAGGACATCCTACAGAGGGATGATCTGATCCATTCTAAGGGATACCCTTGCTAGAGGCAATTCTTCCTTGAAAGAAAATCCCATGATTCCAGTTAAGTTTAAGAACCTCTTCAAGGCTGAGAGGGAGAGCTGTTTGCAGAGAGAACAACAAACAATCAAGACAAGGAGAGGGTTGGATGACAAGCCCAGAAACTGATCTGATTTATGTCAGTGAGTTTAGGTTTGGCACTGAATACGACCAAGGTTATATTTTACTTTGAGCTCAATACTGGTGAGATGTAATATGCAAACACTGTCTAAACTGTATAAACTCAGTTTGCTATAAGAGGAGGGGAAACTCTTTGTTAGACTCAGAAGCATTTTCAGATACTATGATTCAGATACGATGTGTCTTGTTTTTTACTTCTCTTGGTAGTTAACCTTGTCCTTACATCACCTATAGAACCCACACACTTTATGAGGCATGTATTGTACCATAGAGACGAGGTACTGTAGAGTTGTGCACCTGCAACCTCTCATTTTTACTAACCAATGCCACCCTAATTAATTTAACAAAAACAACAAAAAGAAATCAAAAATAGAAAGCAAAGAGCTGGATGTGCTCTTTCCATTTATGCCATGAAACTGAATCTATCCCTCTATTTTTATATTTTAGGAAGACTGTTTACTTATAAATATGTTTCTAGAGGATTAGTTTTTAAGGGATCTTGTCTATTATTGCAAGATCAGTGCCTACCAATGTTTGTCCTACTTAAAAAAAATTGAATTAAAAACATAATTGGGAATGCTTATTTGTCTTTCAAAAGATGTATCAATCTGCTCCCACATGGGCTCTCACCCCTACCTCCCTGACAACAACACCTATCATATTCTCCAGTGACCTCCATGATGCTAGTGCATGGCCAGCATTTCACCCAGCAGCTGCATTGACTACTTGGTCCCTTTTTTTTTTTTTTTTTTTTATTATTATTATTTATTTATTTATTTTGACAGAGGAGAGAGAGAGAGAGATACAGAGACACAGAGAGAGAACTGAACTAGGGGAGCTCCCAATTCAGCATATGGTTCCGCACGGGCCGGGGCCGGGATTCGATCCTCGGTCCCCAGGCTGCAAAGTGAGCGCCTAACCCACTGAGCCATCCCGGCTTCCCCTTGGTCCCTTTTCTTGAAACCATTTTCTGCACTGGGCTTCTGGAAAAACTCATACTGTCAGCAATCCCAACCTTTTTGGCACCAGGGACAGGTTTTGTAGAAGAGAATTTTTCTGTGGGACTGGGGGGTGGGGAGGCATACACAGTTCACAATAGGGTTTGTGCTCCTGTGAGAATCTACTGCTGCCACTGATCTGACAGGAGGCAGAACTCAGGTGGTCGTGCCAGCAACGGGAAGAGGCTGTAACTACAGACGAGGCTTCGCTCATTCACCTGCCGCTCACCTCCTTCTGTGCTGCCTGGTTCCTAACTTCATTTTTCCAGGTGCTCAGGTGAAAAATCTCAGAGAAGTCCTTTATGCTTTTATACTCTACACCACATATTTGATTTACTAGAAAGAATTCATTGTCTGCACTTTCAACTGATATTCAGAAACTGACCACTTTTCACCATTTTCGTTAGTACTGTCCAAGGCAGTGTAATCTCTCATTTGGATGAGCAGTAACACGTTGCAACTGATTTTCCTGCTTCCATACTTGGCTTCCTGTGTTCTTCTCTTCATGTAGTACCAGGAGTGATTTTATGATCTTAGTCCGGTTTATAGACTTCTCTGACCAAACTCTCCAATGGCTTCCAAAGTCAGAGTAAAAGCGAATGTGCTTAAAATGACTCCTAGAAGCCTCTGGCTTCAGAAAGCCAGCCCTCTCTCTGACCTTACTATACTTCCTTTTACTACATCTCATCTTGTTAAAAAAAAAGACCAGCCTTGCTGCCAAACTCGCTTGTCCTTTAGGCCAAACGTACTCTGTGTGTCCTCTGGAGAGAGTCCCAGCCCCATACTGCCTCCTAAGGTGTTCCTGACTGTCCTCTCATCTTTACTCAAGGGCCACTTTATCAGCGAGGCTTTCTTTGTGAGTCGTGTAAAAAAGAACAACGACAACAAGAACAATAAAACAAGCACCTCTTGTTCTTTCCTACTTTTTCTGTCTTTATTTTTCTCAGGAGTACTTATCACATTCTGTATATTGTACATTAAACATTCGAGATCCCTTTGCTAGAGTATTAGCTCTATCACGAGATAGGGTTTTGGGCCTATATTCAGAAACTGACTACTTTATATCACTTCCATTACTGTCCAATATAAAAGAATGGTTGGCACATAACAAATATTTTGTGAAGACTCGTTAAATGAATGATTTAATGAAAAAAAATGTATGGTTTATTTAGAGAGTTTGGAACATTGTATTTTATTTACTTAAGTTATTGAAAAACTTTGTTTTGTCTGTCAATGTACTATACAGTTCTAGCCTATAAAATAGTCCGGCTTACGCTTAATAATGAGTAGCACAATTAATATTATTCATTGAGATGCTGGAAACCTAGGGATGACAGGGGAGGGGTGGGGAGAAACTGAGTCAGGATTTAGACAACTCTGGCAGAGTCTAGCAAAACTAGCTTCAGCAGGCCCAGGAGGCTGACATAGCTCTGAAGGTACAAACTCCAGGGAGTACAATATCCCAAATTTTAATTCCCAAAGTTGTTGATACTGGCCCTTGATGTGGGGAAGCAGAGAGGGTGTTGCAGATGTGAGTCAAGAGGCAAGTGGAACATTGCCGAAGGAATGCACCAAAGCCCCGAAGAAACACAAGGAGTGTGGAGCCTTCCTGAGAATGAAGATTGGCCAGGCGAGGGGTGGTATTATGGACTGAGCTTTACAGTGGTGTTCCAAAGTCAGGAAGGGAGACAAAGTCAGAGCGGAGGTTGGGGCTTCCGGGATAGCTGAGTGGGTGGGCGCTTGCCTCGCCATGGTGAGATCCAAGGTTCAATTCCCAGCCCTGGCTCGTGCAACCCCATATGCTGAATTGCGTGCAACTGGTAACCACCAGGATGGATCAGCAGGGAAGGGTCTCGTCTCCCATGTGGGAGGCCCCCGTTCAGTTCCCGTCCTGCAGGGCCCCACACCCACCTGTGTGGAACGAAGCCATGTTACAACTAATGATGTACAACTATGGAAACTGCTCTGGACCCTCCCTTTCCTCTCTCTCTTTTTCTCTCAGACAATCAAACAAACAAACAAACAATCAATAAAAATGAAAAATAATAATGGAGGTAGGGCTGCACAATTCCTGTTTGGGAATCTGGGACCACAGAGGATGGCGTAACTAGAGGATTGGCAGTGCACCTTTGAGTATGTCAAGTTTCTCATTTATATAACAGAATGTAGTGCATCCTGATGAAGAAGATATATGGGAAAGAAAATGTGCAAATCCCACTAACCAGTCAAGGCCATTAGATCTGGGTCAGGGAACAAGGCTTTATGCCAGGTGTCCCCAGACAGAAGTCAGGAGTAGTGGGAAGGCATAATCCAGGTAAATAGGTCATAATTATTACAATATTGTTGACTGTGTTTTCTATAATGTGCTTTACATACCATTTTGTAAGTGCCAGTCTGTACTTCTTAATCCCTTCACTTTTTTCACCCCACCGCCACCGCCCTCTCATCTGGCCACCATCAGTTTGTTCTCTGTCTCTCTGAGTCTGTTTCTGCTTTGTTTGGTTGTTTATTTTGTTGTTTAGATTCCGCATACAAGGGAGGTCATGAGGTGTTTGCATTCTCTGTCTGACTTATTTTACTTAGCATAGCACCCTCTAGACAGAAGACCTAGGTTTTAACTGGCTTTTACCATGTAACAGCTATGCATGCCACACTAAATCAACTAACTCAATGTGTCTAGGTCTCATTTTTGCCCAGATGTTAAAAAAATTAATGTTATTTACTGCTCTGACAAATAATGGGATACTTAATGTAAATCACCTGGCCCATACCAAGTGTTCAATAAATAGTAACTAATATTAAGGAGTATTTCAGAAAGAGTAATGACTCAGAAACTGAGCCTATAAGTGTAAGCTTAAATAAGCCTATCTTTAAAGATCTAGGGAAGACAGTTATGAGAATATAAAGTAGGTAATAGAGAGTTGCATGAGCATTTTATGCCGTAAAAGATTCTCAGCAGCTAATGTTGAAATATGGGCAAATGTACCCAGTCTACTGAATACTTAAAGAATCGTCTTTCTAAACAGAATTGAAATATTTCTTATGCATAATGTTGGGTATGGAATAGTTCTATAATGAACACAAATATTTTCTACTTTTTCACTTGGTTCAGCGAGAGATATTGTGGACTTGCTTTCACTTTCACCTGTTTAAATAATGTCGGCAGGTTTAGGTAATAGATTTGGTCATGCAAAGTACTGATGCCAAATGGGTTAGATTTGAACTGTGGGCTTCAGTACACTTCTTTTGTGAGCCACACCTCAATCCCTCCCTCTTCTCCCTCAAAGATCTAGTTAAAATTGAGTGCCAGCAGCCACAGAAAAGCCATCTGTAAATGTACCACAACTTCTTTATCCAGTCGTCTATCAGAGGACACTTTGGTTGCTTCCACGACTTGGCCACTGTGAACAGTGCTGCAATGAACATGGGGGTACATATATCTTTGTGAATTAAGTTTTTCAAGTTTGAGGGGTAGATATCCAGAAGAGAGCTTGCTGGGTCATATGGCAATTCCATTCCTAAATTTTTTGAGGAATCTCCACACTGCCTTCCACAGTGGTTGTATCACTTTACATTCCCACCAGCAGTGCATGAGGGTTCCTTTTTTCCCACAACATCTCCAGCACTTGTTATCCCTTGTCTTGTTGATGATAGCCATTCTAACAGGTGTGAGATGGTATCTCATTGTGGTTTTAATTTGCATTTTCCTAATTGCTAGTGATGTTAAACATTTTTTCATATATGTGTTGGCCATATGTATGTCTTCATGAGAGAAGTGTCTGTTAAGCTCATCTGCCCATTATTTAATTGGATTGCTTGTTTCTTTTGTTGTTGAGTTGTACAAGTTCTTTGTATATTGTTGATATTAGGCCCTTATCAGAGGCATTGTTTGCAAATGTTTTTTCTCAGTTGGTTGGTTGCCTCTTTGCTTTGTTGATGGTTTCCTTTGCAATGCAGAAGATTTTTAGCTTGATGAAGTTTCATTCATTTATTTGTGCTTTTACTTCCCTTGCCATTGAAGTCAGAATCATAAAGTCCTCCCTGAACCCCAGTGATGTTGAGCATTTTTTCATGCCTTATTTTCTGGCGTATAAGACGACCGGGTGTATAAGACGACCCCCTAATTTTACAGTTAAAACATAGGTTTAGGCCTATATTCGCTGTATAAGACTACAGCCTCGGAAGTGGGGGGGTAGTCTTATACAGCGAATATAGGCCTAAACCTATGTTTTAACTGTAAAATTAGGGGGTCGTCTTATACGCCGGAAAATACGGTATATCTGTTGGCTGTTTGTATGTCTGCAGGAGGGAAGTGTCTGTTTAGGTCTTCTGAATACTACTCAGTGATAAGAAAAGGTGAAATACAGTCATTTGTGACAACATGGATGGACATTGAAACCATCTTATTAAGCAAAATAAGTCAGACTGAAAAAATAAAAAAACCTATAACCTCACTTATAGGTGGATTACAAAATTGAAAGTAACAAAGAAACAAAAACTCATGGACACACTCAATAATTCGGTGCTTACCTGCGAGTATAGGAGAAGGTGAGTGAAAGAGCAGGGGTGGGGGCAGAAGTTGGGAGAGGGCACCAGATAATGCAGTGATGGAGGGAGAGCTGATTCTGGGTGGTGAACATGTAATACAATGCATAGATGATGTAACGTAGAATTGTACACCTGGAAACTATGTAATTGTTACCAAGCAATATCACCCCAATAAATTTAACAATAATAAAGATAGAAGCCCTGTGCTGAGAGAATGAAAAAATTCCTGAGATCTTAAATTAGATCCACCAGTTTACTCCTAGAATTTTTTTTTCTAGTTCAATGACAAAAACAAGTGTGTGTATGTATATGTGTAAAATTTCCTAAAAGGGTACCGGAGATTACTATCTACCTTAACTTATCTTGAATTATTGTGTGTTTTATGTATAGTAATTTGTAAAATAACAGTACTAGTAAATAGCCTCACAGGCTATCAGATTTACTGTTACCACTGCAATTCTCATGTTTGAGGAGGATGAGCTATTGTAGAAAGGAATTTAACACAGACTTTTTCTATTGCCCCAGAAGATGCTGCAAGTAGATAAATAAAATCCTGGAGATGTGTGAAAACTTCTGAGAAAAATGAGAACTAAAATTTACTTGGAGATGGATAAGTAGAAAGAGAAAAATTAGGCAAGAGGGACCTATTGATTTGAGAGCATTTTTCTGAGAAACATGAGTATAGGAGACATTTCAAACTCTCACTTACAAATGCACACGAAGAGGGTCCTAAAAAACACGTTACAGTACTTAAGAGAAAAACAAAAAACAAAAACAAGAGAAATTTACCCATTGACCTAAAAGTTCAGTCGTGGGTTTACGAGTACTCATGGGTGTAGAATAAAATGATTGACCTCCTTGAGTGGTTTACGCTTAAATATGATTGTAATATATTCTGGTGGAATGTATACCTTATATGTTTAGAGTTTGGAATATGATAATGACATTTATGTTGAAAAACTGACAATCTTTTGATCAAAAGATACAACTATACTGTAATATAGCAATTTGTAAATTCTAATTCTTCTTTTTTTTTAAATGAAAAAATAACATGGGCTGGTATGAATTTGGATGATCAAAAAGGGAGAGAACATCAATTTATACATTTAAGCAGTCATCAATAATATAGTACTGTGAAATTTATAATATTATATGTTCTATATAAGTACTCTGAATGAGGCAATTAAACCTTCATATAAACATTTGTGCCTTCTGAAAAAAACTGGTCACTCATTTTTTTCTCATATTTGTTGAAAAGAGAGATTTATAGCTTAATTCTACTATGGATAACCTCAACTAGTCAACAACATTTGTAAGACTATTTACTAATTAAAAAGTGAAGTTACCACAGCAATGAATATATTCTGAATACTCTGCTTATGAAACTCTTGAGAGTCAGTGTAGCTTTTTTATCTGAATTCTTCTATAACTACACTGATCTCACATGCTGCCTTGCATGTTAGACTATAAAGAAAAATGCTTTCTATACTGATTATGTAAGTTTGAGTACTTTAGACAATTTGTTTATAATATAGACCAAGTGCCTCTAATGTTTGGGAAATTTTAAAGGTGGAAATAATTAAAAAACACCTCAAAAAGTCATTGGGATTAGCAAAGAGGTGGTAGTGTAATGTTTGTTTAAGTAACTGTAGATTTAGAGTTTCAATTTCAGAAAATGCCTTGAAGTAAAAAAAAAAAAAAAGTCCATCATTTGATAAATGTGTTTTTGAGGAATTCTTCTACTAAAGAGATCACATCTTGTTATTGGGAGACTATCTTATTAACTCAGAACATGTAAAGAGAATGAAATCTTGTTTAGGTCTTAATAAGGTTTACTACAAATACCATATATGATTTTTTTGTAGCAAGCAAGTGCACTTGGAGTTCTGGAAATGTAATGTACTCCTCAGTGCGGTTGTTATCTTGTTGTTGAGTCTTTCCTTATGCTGTGTGTCTCTGCTTGGAATAAGTTCATCATGTTTGCACACCTTCCTCTCAATCTTGCCCTTAATATTTCTTGACTTACTTTATCTGTTCTTTAGATCTTAATTGAGAGGTCATACTCTCTGGGAATACTGCCCTGACTTGCTGAGACTATACTGAGGCTCCTCGTACACTCCTGTATAACCCCCATTGACGATAGTTTCACACATAATTGTAAAGGTTGGTTCACTTGTCTGTCATCCATTTGCTGAAGTGTCCTGGAGGGATGTGTTTTACTTTGTTCAGTGGGCTCAAACGCCCATTTAGTGCCTGCCTTTTAATAGGTTTTCAAAAGAGATTAGATTAAGTAACCATAAGAGTTTTCTAAGGTTGCTGTAACAAAGTATCACAAACTGGGTGACTTCAAAAAATAAAAATGTCTTTTCTTTAGTTTTGGAGGACAGAATTCTGAAAATAAGAAGTTAGCAGAATTGATTCATACTGAAAATTCTGAGGGTGACTTCATTCCATACTTCTCTCCTGGCGTTTAGGAGTTATCGGCAATCACTGGCATCTTTTGGTTTGTAGACACACTGCTCCAGTCTCTGCCACTGTCTTCACATCACATTCTTTACTGCATGCACGTCTGTGTTCCTTCTCTTCTCATAAGGACACTGGTTTTATTAGCTTAGGGCCCGCCCTAATTCAGCATGACCATATCTTAACTTGTTTGCATCTATAGATACCCTATTTCCAAATAAGGACACAGTCACAGGTGCCAGGAGTTAAGACTTTCACATATCTTTTAGGGGATATGATTTGATTTGCAACAGTAAGCACATAGCAGGGGTCTTCAACCCTGGAGTCATGGACTAGTTAGTACGCATCTGTGGCCTGTTAGGACGTGGTCCTCACCGCAAGAGATGAGAGGTGAGCAAGAAAGCCAAGCTTCATCTGTATTTACAGCCACTCCCCATCACTCACATGACCACCTGAGCTCCGCCTCCTGTCAGATCAGCAGTGACAGTAGATTCTCATGGAAGCGCAAAACCTACTGTGAACTGCACATGCCAGGGATCTAGGTTGGGCTTCTTATGAGAATCTCATGCCTGATGACCTGAGGTGGAGCTGAGGCGGTGATGCTAGCACTGGGGAGCGGCTGCAAATACAGATGAACATGTGCAGAGAGGTTTGACTGCACAGAGATGATCATGAATCAATCGCTTGCAGACTCATGTCAAAACCCTATCAGTGAGTGGTGAATGACAGTTGAGCTGCAGCTGGTGCTTCTGCCATCCTGAAACCATCCACCCTACCCCTGGTCCGTGGAAAAATTGTCTTCCACAAATCCAGTCCTTGGTGCCAAAAAGGTTGGGGACCACTGTCGTATAGGACATTTTACTTCAGGGCCAGTTGGTATGCAGTGCCATCTGAATCACAGGCAGGCCAGTCACTGAGCTGCTATCTATCTCATTCTTTAGTCACTGTACTTAACAGAGCAACATCCACACAGTGGAAAGTACTTAGTCTGATTATTTTAACAGTCTCAACATCCAGACTTGCTAACTTCTTAAAGAATTTTATTTATTGACAATTAGACCCTTTGATTCAGTTATCAAAGGTAAGAACTAGTTTGCTATATAGGCATAGTGCAAACAATTTTAGAAAGATAAATTCATATGCATCAACTTCAGAAAGAATTATGCCCAAATAACTGTGCTGTATTCAGGGCTGTTCATTCTTACATGTAACTGAAGGCTTTTATTTATAATTTGGGTCCTCTTTATTTTATACCCACTGCAAGGCAAGGGGAAAGGAGGTAATAGGAAAATATATATTTTGGCATTTAGCAATGAGTTGATCCACGTTCAAATTTTATTCAAACTAATATGGAATATGCATGTATTATTTTTGGTCCATCAGATTGTATTATTTTTAATTTTAATGAGCTGCAATAATAATTAAGCAATTTAAAACATATCCTTTAATACTAGACTAGTTTCTCAGTGGTGATAATTGCCAGGTGGCGTATCAGGAAGGTACCGGGAACACGCTCCGTTACAAGGCTACAGAAAGCGGGCGGAAGATGAGACGAGGAAACTAGCTCACGTCTAGACTAGAAAGGATCACAGAACTCCAGGGAAAGGAAAGTGAAGACCCACACTAGCACCAGAGAAAATAGTGATGGTGCATGTTTGTGCACATGTGTGTTATGTGCCTGTGTGTATATTGTATACAGTTGTGGTTTAATGGATTTATGTGTTTTTGGGTCTAATTGGAAGGGAACGTGGGTAGCTGGAAATGTACATAAATGCTGGTAAATCTGTGCATTTGGCACATAAACAAATGTTTCTGTGACTGGTAGATGTTTTATAACTTCAAAGACATGTCTCCTGGATTCTCTAAATAGGACTTTATCATTTTAGAATTTATCAAATTCTCACAGGGGGTTTCTTATTTTTATTATTCTGCCAAGCCAGCAGGGGGAAGTCATACATTACTTTTTGGTGGTCTTCAGAAAGATTTCTTCAGACATTTTCCCAAGTTCTAGCTTCTTGCTAAAAAAAAAAAAAAAAGAATTTAATATAGAGTGCTTATAGTTATGATTCTCCTAAGGACACTAGTATCAATTCTTAAAAAGCAGCCTTCAACTTTAAGCTCTTAGTTTTAGCTAATGAAAGAATAAAACAGATGTAACACCCCAATATTCTTGGCAAAAAGTAATTACCTTGTAATTGATGATATTTATTATGCTTCCAAATTGCTAATTCTATTTGTGACATAAAAAAAATTAATTATTAAATTTAAATGATACTGCAAAAAAGTAAAGAAACATCTACTGGTCAATCTTTAGTGCTAAAAGGAAATTATTTTAATATTTGCTATTCATCATCTATTTTTTTCATTTTAAAAATGTCTGAAGAAGAATAGAAATATTTTCAATTTCAAATTACAAACAAGAATAGCTCTTCGCTAACACAAAACATAATGTGGAGATTGTATGGCTATTGTTTCTGAGAATATAAAAGCTTGATTGCATCATATTGTGTGTATTTTGTAACAACAACAAAAAATCACTGTAATGCTCATATGGCTAGAAATTGGATGGTCTAAGACAATATATTTTGCAGTTTTGAGCAACATAGAGGAATAATACCATTATTTTTTTTGTGTTTTAGTCTCTGTACTAAGTAAATCATGTCCACTGTTCCATCTTCAATTGCCATTCACTCATCTTGTAAAATTTGAGCCATCTGCATTTAATGTTATTGTTTCTGTTTATTACAGCTGGTTGCAATAGACTCAAATGACAATTTAACAGCTACACATAAAAGGTAAAAAAACAAACAAAAAAACAATGAAAATAGAAACATCTTACTTTATCACAAGTATGAAAGCTAAGTATGAGTAAGATGTCTAAAGTTATGAAAATTGAAACAAGTTTATCTCATTTTATGTAAACTCATTTATTTGAAAGGCATGATGCATTTTTTTAAGGTAAATGGCTAGGTAATATTTATTTTGAAATCATCAGTTGTCAATCATATTTTTATACTGCTAGTTACATATAAATTTTTAAAAATCACACAGAAACGTAATAGTAAATAATGATTACATAGTTCAAAAATACCCAAAAATACTTAAGAAATTAGAATTAGATGAAGAAATAGAACTAAAATATTAAAATAGTGGTTACTAGAAACACAAAACAAAATGTATAATGTGTAGCTTAGATATTTTGAAAACTTAATTATTCTACACATGTACACATCCACATGCACATCTACATACGCATACACACACAAACTTGTTGAGGACAGAGGAAAATATTTTTAGTGGGAAAGCAAGCAGAATGTGAAGGTGACAAGATTGCTATACCACCAAATCCATATTTTCATCCCCAGCACTTCTGTAAAAAAGGTAAGGCTTGAGTATATATACATAGCAACTGGCTCTCAGAAGAATATCCTTAAGTGCTAGTGTGTTGAAATCACAAAGGGTCATGAAATGGGAATAAAACTATTTTCTCTTATTGGTAGAGGTAATTCTGAGCTGTGAGCATTTCCTCTCACTATTGGGGTTAAAATTTTAGCTCTTCTTTTCTGGAAGGAGTACTTTTGTTTTTTTCCCCCAAAAGTCTTTAAAGCTGTGAGAACACAACAGTTATATGTTAAGTCTAGTGTAAACCAAGCCTATATTATTTATTTTAATGGACTAAAAATAATGAAAATGTATCAATAATCTATAGGAATTGGCAAAATATATATAAGATAAATGGTAATCTTAAGAACCAAGTAAGGAACAAAGTAGTCTGATAAATTTGGGTCCGAACAATTAGCAGGAGCTTAGCCTTCTAGCTAGATTATATATTCTTTAACAGTAAGGTTTACGATTATCATATCCCTTTTCCCACCTGCTATTCCAATCATAACTGCCGCATAATAGATACTAAATAAAAGTTAATTAAATGAACAGGTTTTCTTTTCATTTCTTTTTTTTTAATGAACAGGTTTCCTTTCAATTTATGAAACATTTTAATTTGGAAATGTACTCATAGAAAATCACCTCATTTTTAGTCCTGCTGATGAGAGATCAGAATTGATGTTACAATAAGCATAATGTGATATATGGTAGACGCAAATGCATGGATTATATATTGCCAAAGACTCAATTACATTTTTTTTGTTCTTTTATGTTGTTATTTGTAATATCTCTAGGTTAAGATGCCTCATGGTAGTTTAGGAGCAGTTAATGTAGCTTTACCCCCAAAAATGAGAGGGATTTTGGCTTAAAATGATCACTTGTACTGGATATTACAGAAATTTTCCTGTTGGGATTAAGTGGCCTGAAGTTTAAGTAGGTAAGATAAAATGGAAGCAATGCAACCAACAGCTATCATATTGTGCCAATATTCAGGCGAGGCACAGAAGAAAGACATAACAAATTTTGAAACCGATCAAATTAATCACAGTGTAAGCTGGGAAATAGAGAGGGAAAGATTGCTACTCAGCGAGTCGTGCTGTGATGATGAAGGACACAGATCTGATCATTTCATTACAGGGATATACCGTAAATACAGAATGGTAGAAACCCTCCCCCAGTCAGTAAATTCCAGAATGTGTGGGTATTTCTGCAGCTTGGAAGCATGAGTTGAATCTCTCTTGTAACTTGTGATAGGTTTTAAGGTGGGAGCTCCAAATACAACCCAAACCATGCAAGTTTCAGATCAAGCAACAATTTATGATACAGAGTAAGAATAGCGAAATATGAGCTAATAGTGTGAAATTGAAAAGCAGAATATCAGAGTAGAAGTTCTTAAAGGATATCAATTAGAAACTTATGAATGTAATTATAAGCCTCTGCTTTTCATTTTAGTGTCATGTTGACCCCTTAAAGACTTCTTTTTTTGTGTCCAATATTCATCCAACTGTACATTAGGGAAATAATTTGAGTGTGTGGAAAGCTGACTGAGAAAAGATGTAGGAAGACAAGTAAGGCCAGAATTGTTCTATCAGCTTTTACCTGCTTTCTGCTCAAGTTCAATGGTGCCATCTAAAGAAATCTCTGAAAGACACAATGTGTTTGTTAATAGTAAGTCTTTACCTGCCTAATGACATGATAGTGGGTAATACCAGCCTCTAAGAATTTTTTTTTTTTAATTATCCTTTTTTTTTTTTAATTGTTTTTGACAGAAAGAGAGAGAGAAAGAGAGAGATACAGAGACAGAGAGAGAACTGAACTGGGGGGAACTCCCCAGTTCAGCATATGGATCCGCACAAGCCGGGACCGGGATTTGATCCTTGGTCCCTGGCGCTGCAAAGTGAACACTTAACCCACTGAGCCATCCCGGCTTCCCCCAATTTTTTTTTTTAACTGAACTGGGGGGTCTCACAGCATTCGGGAAGCACGCTCCAGTTCAGCATGTGGGTTCACCTGGGCCGGAGCCGGGATTCGATCCTCAGTCCTCGGGGCTTCAAAGCCAGGGCTTAACCCGCTGAACCATCCTGGCTTTCCCTCTAAGAATTTTTAAACCCTGACTTTGTAAAGTATGAGATTTGACAATTAAGTTTACAAACTATCTACCACGTGCTTACATTAGCAGCACTGTATGAGTAGATAAATATTGGATTATTGGGAAACAGTAAGGTAGAGTGTTTCTTTGAAACAAAGGCAAATTTGATTAAATTCAGATCTAACAGTTGCTGACTCTGTTACTTACGACGCGTTGCTTATCTCTTTTCCTCAGTTTTCTCATTTATAAAATGGAGATATTAACATTTACTTTATACAGTTGCTGTAAAGGTAATGATGTATATGAACTGCTTAGTGGAGTACCTGACAGGAGATGCTAAATTGACTAACAGCTATTTCTGTAGCCCACAAAATTCTTTTCACTATTTCAAATGTTCATCATTTGGAAATGGGTGATATCTTCAAACTTGGTGATAATAAACACATTGTCGTACTTTCTGTCCTAAAAATATGATAGAAAATAAGCTACCACCAAAGAAATATTAGTAGTTCACAAAGTTTTCAACAGTCTTCCATGTCTGAATATATTGGGGCACCAAATTATGTAAGTCAAGACAAGTACATATTCTGTATTTTAATGAGTGAAACTGAGAGCACCACTTTTTAATTTGATGTGTTTTTATGGTTCCTGTCACTGTAAAATGCAAGTGCTCAAAGAAATACATTTAAAAAGCAAATGGATATGTGAATGCTTTTGGTCCCCACTCTGTTCTAGCTGTGACAAAGTGAGGGATGAAAGGAGAGCTCATTATTTTGAAGAAATGACACTATAAATTAAAATGACAATGTCCTCTTCTTTACTTAGAAGTTCCTTTTACAGCAAGAGCCAAACATCTGTTATGGATTGAATCTCACTCCTCCCTTAATGCGTGTATTGAAGTCCTAACCCCAGTATCACAGAAGGGGACCCTATTTAGAAATGTGGTCAATACAGATGTCCTTCTATAAGTTAACTTGTGAATATGAGATTATACTAGAGTTGGCCCCTAATTCAATAAGACATGTATCCTTATAGGAAGAGGAAATTTGGACACAGACATGCATATAGAACAAATACCATCTACACACGAAGGCAGAGATCAGGGTAACGTGTCCAGAAGCTAAGGAATGATGAAGATTGCTAGCCAACCATTAGAAGATAGGAGAGTTGTACGGTGCAGACACTCTCTCACAGCCCTCAAGAACAATGAAGCCTGGGACACCCTCATCTCAGACGTTTGGCTTCTGGAACTTTGAGACATTCAAATTCTATTGTCTAAGGTCACACCGTCTGTGGTACTTTGTTAGGGTAGACCCAGCTAGATAGTACATCACAGACCATTTACTGAAGTATGAGTTCTGGGGAATTGTGTGTAAACTTGTAGAAGGCTTCAATGTTGTGAAATAAATGATCACAATTTAGTGGCTCCAAGTCCACACATCTGTCACCTGACTGTGTCTGTGAGTCAAGAGTCCAGGCACAAGGGAGCTGAGGTTTTGCCTCAGGTTCTCACAGGGCCACAGTCAAGGTCTGAGGCAGCTTGTCTTATCTGAAGACTAGGCTAGGGAGGACTCTACTGCCAAGTTCATTCGAGCTGTGGGCAAATTCGTTTTTTTGTGCTTGTATGACTAAAGGTCCTTTTTATTTTTTTATTTCTTTTTATTTAACTAGCTACTTGCTGGGGCCTATTCTCATCAATGAGTGGCTGTCTGCGACTCTTTGCTATAGGTGCTCCCCTTCATAGTCAGTTCATATTAGGACCGTATTTTCAAGGCTAGCAGGAAGATGTCAGAGCAGCCTACCAGGACAGAGCTTTCTTGTTTGTTTGTTTGATTTTAATGAGAGAAGGTGAGAGAGAGACAGAGAGAAGTCTGTACAGAGCAGTCTCCATAGTTGCGCAGTTAGTTTTTGGTTTTTTTTTTTAAGATTTATTTTATTGTTTTTAACAGAGAGAGAGAGACAGAGAGAGAGACAAAGAGAAAGGGGAAAGACCAGATCAGTCGCCATAGTTGTACTTCATCAGTTTTCAACATGGTTTTGTTCCACATAGGGTGGGAACTGGGCTGGGGGCCTCCCGCATGGGAGGCAGGTCCCCTTGAGCCAGGGGCTGAACTAGGAGGTGAGAACCAAACTGGGGGCCTCCCACATGGGAAGCACACCACAGTTCAGCATATGGATCCACACAGGCCGGGGCCAGGATTCAATCCTTGGTCCCCGGGGCTGCAAAACAGGTGCTTAACCCAATGAGCCATCCCAGCTTCCTCTGTTAGTTTTTTTTTTTTTTTTTTGACATAGTTTTATTCCACAGAGGTGGATGTGGAGCTGCACTGTGTGGAACTGAACTGGGGGCCTCCTGTATGGGAGGCGAGAACCTTCACCGCTATCCATGCAGTTACCAGTTGCACCACAGTTTAGCGAGTGAGTTTGCATAGTCCAGCGCTGGGACTTGATCCTGGGATCTCATGGTTGCAAGGTGGCACTGAACCTGTTGAGCTATTCCAGCATTCCCCAGAGCTTTATATAATGTAGGGTAATCATGGGATTAACAACCCGTCACATTTTGTCATAGTCTATTGGCTAGATAATTTTACAATTTTAATTCCACATTCATTGGGGGTGGGGGTGGCGGGGGCCATAAGAATTAGAAACAGCAAATGTGGAAAAAAATATTTTAAGACTTTGATATGAATCAGATTTTTTATTGTTTTTGTCTTATTTTGGAATACAAGGGAGACCTGAACATATTTACATATAGTGAGAAAAAGTCCTCTGTGGCAGGGTAGACTTTAGTATTCCAGAAAATAAAATGATTCTGGGAACAGACTCCCA
>PVKE010029164.1:0-20446 GCA_004027555.1 Craseonycteris thonglongyai | reverse complement strand
CATATTGTTTCATTAATTTAAAAGGTAAATGTGTTTGCCTGTTGTGTGGCAGTAGTATTGCAGTGCCGAAAAAACATAATGTTGAACATCACTTTCAGACAAGTCATACCACTTTTGATACGAATTATCCACTTAAATCTGAAGTAAGAAAGAAAAAAATAAATCAACTAAAATGAAGTTTAACTACTCAACAGACTGTTTTCACTAGACATGTGGAAAAATCTAAAAAGGCAACCATTTCTTCTTTCAAAATTTCTCACATGCTCGCAAAGAAGAAAACACCTTTCCAGGATGGTGAATTGTTAAAAGAAGCATTTCTGACTGCTGCTGATTGTTTGTTTGAGGAATATTCAAGCAAGCATGAGATTATGTCGGTGATACAAGACCTACAGTTGTCAAATAACACAGTCACAAGAAGAATACACACAATTTCAAAAGACTTGCAAACTCAGTTAAAGACTGACTTGGAAATATGTGACTGCTTCTCTGCAATTTGACGAGTCAACAGATATATCAGACACTGCACAGTTGGCAGTTATGGTGAGAATGGTATTTAGTAACTTCACAGTAAAAGAGAAGCTGTTGCAAATATTACCAATGAAAGGACAGACGAGAGGTGAGGATATTTCTAAAACTTTCAGAACATACTCCAGGTCGATAAACATGCCTTTGCATAAGTTGTCTGCAATAACTACCGATGGGGCAACAGCAATGGTTGGTCAAAACAAAGGATTGATTGCCCTTTGCAGGAAAGATGAATCATTTTCAAACTTTATGTCCTACCACTGTATTATCCATCAGGAAGTTTTGTGTTGTAAAATACTGCCCTTTGAACATGTTATGAAAATAGTCACAAAGATAATCGACTCTGTTCGTGCAGCTCCATTGCAACACCAACTTTTCAAGGCCCTGTTAGAAGATACTGAAGATAAAGAACACGATCTCATCCTGCATACTGAAGTAAGTTGGCTCAGTAAAGGTAAAGTTCTTACAAGATTTGTGAACTTAAGAAATAAAAGCATTTATACATGATAAAAATGAAAATTATGATGAACTAACAGACTCTTGCTGGTTGGTGGATTTGGGTTTTTTTGCTGACACCATGGAAAAATTAGATTCTTTCCATTTGGAGTTGCAGGGAAAAGACAAAAATATAGCTGAAATGATAAGCTCTGTAAACGCATTTAAAGCGAACTTGACTTTGTTGATATCACATCTGCATATCAAGTCTCTCGTGCACTTCCCATATATGAGGAAAATGCTAGGTAACAATGAATTAAATGTATCATTATTTATTGAAACCCTGCAAGTGCTTCAAAAACAGTTTGAAGAGAGATTTCTGCAGTTTACAAATATCGAGCCAATTGTCTCCTTCTGTATCAATCCTTTTACTTGCGAAATAAATGTAATAGAACTAGCCACATGTATTGCAGACCTTGTTCAGGGAAAAGTAGAAGAACTAGAGTTAGAAGTTTTGAACCTTAAGAACGATATTTTGCTAAAATCCTTAGTATCAGAGGACTTATGGAACATAAGAAAGCTTCCCATTTTTTAAAAAAGTGGCATATCAAATCAAATTGTTTTTCATGTCAACGTATTTATGCAAATCTTTGTTTTCAAACATGAATTTAATAAAATCATGATATAGATCTCGACTTACCGATGAGCATCTTAATAATTGTTTGCTAATAGGGTTGTCGTCATACTCTCCTAATTACGAGACACTGGCCAATGAAATGCAATGCCAAAGATCACACCGACAGATTGGTTTTTTTAATGTTTTCTTTTATGTTTTTTTAAATGATTTTATTATACGTGTGGTTTTTATTTACTTTGTATTACGTTTTGTATATATGTTTCTTTGTGTGTATATAATTTGTACAATATATTTATTATTTTAAAATTACTTTTGTTTATTATTATTTACTCTTGTTCAATAATAAATATCCTTAGACATAGCTGGTGCCCGCCGCCCTACCGATATTTTAGAATGTGCCCTAGGGTATAAAGAGGTTGGGAACCCCTGCCTTAAGACATACAGAAAGCCAACAATACATGAAAAAATGTTCAACATCACTAGCAATTAGGGAAATGAAAATTAATACTACAATGAGATACCGCCTCACACCTGTTACAATGACTGTAGTCCATAAGACAAGGGATAGCAAGTGTTGGAGAGGCTGTGGAGAAAGAGGAACCCTCATACACTGCTGGTGGGAATGTAAACTGGTACAACCACTATGGAAGGCTGTATGGAGATTCCTCAAAAATTTAGGAATAGAATTATCATATGACCCAGCCATCCCTCTACTGGGTATCTACCTAAAAAACCTGAAAACCTTAATCTTTAAAGCCTGATGCTGTTTTGCTCTGGAGCTTTTGTGATATTGTGACCATTGGGTATCCTTGGGCTGTTATATATGTGGGATCACCACTGACTCATGTAATTAAATGGGCAGGTCCCAATGGACAAAATTTCTCATTCTTTACCCTGGGACCGGTGACCTGAGACAAAGTTCATACAGTTTTACAAGATGCAGTAATCCATAACAGGAACCAACTCCATTATGCATTCTTGTATTAGCTTTACCCATTTTCATATTTCAATTCCCCATGCCTTCCTTCTGCTCTCTGTGATCGGTTTCTCAAATAACTTAAACTGACAAAAGCCTTCCTCTTGGGATCTGCCTTGTGGAAAACCTGAGCTAGGACAAACCTCAATGTTATTCAAAATCTAAAATATGTCAGTGACACAGGCATATTTATTGACATATGTTAATAATCTATTTAAAATATTTGGTTTTACTTTGGCTTTCATAATGACTGAAATATGAAAATGACCACAAAAGTTAGACCTATATCAGTTAGATAATGGCATTTCCCGGTGATCCTGTTGGAGCTGAGGGTGTGTGTTGTGGGGTGGGGGTGGGATGTCGGGGTGAATCCTGCTACCGGCTAATTTTAAAGACCTTAGAGAAGTATGAAAGTGGACACAAGGATTAAAGAGGGTCACCTCAAGATGGAAAATAAAAACAGTTCATGAGAAACAGAGACAGATTGGGGCAGCGCTTGGAGTTAATCCACATTTACTTTTACAGTTTGTTTTCACTGAGGCAAATAATGTAATGAATAACTAGAAATCCTGTAAATGTTTCCAAAACCAATATTTTTATACTGCAGAAAAGAAACCCATTTTCCCTTTAGTTCATTTATATCATCTTTATTTCCATATTTATATACTTGCTAATTTAGTAGTTTATTTCTTGTATTATCTTAATAGATAGAAGTATTTTTCACTCAAATTCCTTTGCCTGATTTTCCAACATTTATTTAGTACAATTAACTGATGGTCATTCTTTTAATCCCAAATTTAAAATGAGGATTAGATTTAGTTCTTTCTGAGGTCTTTTTATTCCTTTTTTTCAGAACATAAACCTAAGTGTCTCTGTAATTAAGAAGCAAACAAATTTAACCATGGAATATAAAGGCTCTATACTATTCACACTAAACTCAGATTTAACAAATGTATCTATTTTCTAACATTCTAAAAATATAAAATATTGTAATGAAAAGATTAAAAGTAAAATGATACAAATTCTATTAAATTATATAAATTTTGAGAATGGAAGAAAAATTATGTATATATAAAAAAATGAATGGTCTCTTAAAATGAAATAGATCAAACTGAAATATTTTGTACTATATAACCAAATCATTTCCCCCATATTAAATTCTAATTTTTTGAAATTGTCTCAGTTTTATTTTTATCAATTATGAGAAATTGCACTTACTTTTCAGTGAATTGAGCCATTAAAATAAATCTTTATTTTGGTGGAGGTTTTGAGGTTCTAAACAAACATTATTGTTACTTTAGCAAAACATTTATATAAATATTATGTGTGTATGTGTGTGTGATACAGGAATTGAAAACTATGGTCATTGGCCAAATCCAGCTTGCCGGTTTTGTATGACTCACAAACTAAGAAGGGATTTTAGAGAAGTACATTTGCAATCAATATGACAATAGGAAACACTAGCTTTGAACTCCAATTAAATAAACTACGTCTTTTTCCCCTACCCCCCAAATTATTCTTTCAATGAGTAGACCTGTTTTACAAATAATCTACTCAACTATAGTTATTATATGTATATTTGTGAAAATTTGCTTTCTCACTTATATAATAATTCCTACATACAGCCTTGATTTGCCTTTTTGCTTTAAAAGTCTAAAATACATACTTTCAGCCTTTTTTGGAAACAGTTTGCCTACCTGTAGCATAAAAAATCTTCTAACATGAAGCATTTTCTGTATATTTGTGAAAAAAAATCACTTAACTTTTGAAGTGTTTATAGTTAATATGCTTTTAAAAATATTTTATTAAAATATAGCTAGCAGTTTTATATTAGTTTCAGGTATACACTATAATTATTCAACATTCATATACCTAAAGAAGTGATCACCATGATAAGTCCAGCCACCATCTGACACCTTAACACACTGTAACAACATTATTGACTATATTTCTTATGCTGTACATGGCATCCCTATGACTATGTTGTAGCTATCTATTCATACTTATTAATCCTTTCCCCTTTTTTATTCACTCTCAACACCCTCCTGACAACCATCAGCATGTTCTCTATATCTATAACTTTGTCTATGTTTGTTTGTTTATTTTGTTCTTTGAATTCCACATAAGAGTAAAGTCGCATTGCATCTGTCTTTGTCTGACATATTCCACTCAATACAATACCTTCCAGGTCCATCTGTGACACTGCAGGTGGCAGAACCTCATTCCCTTCCATAGCCAAGCAATATTTCATTGTACACATGTAAGACCTACTCTGCATCCATTTTTCCATTGATGAACACCCACATGTCCCTTCAAAGTAGCCTTTTGGGTTTCTTCAGATAAATACCATGAAGTGGGATTAGTGGGTCCGTCCCTTCTTTGTTTTTTGGTAGAGGCTTTGTTTTAAAGTATTTTTCGTCTGGTATAATAAGTATTGCTACTTCAGCTATTCGGGATTGTTTATTTACATTTTTATGAAATACCTTTTTCCCATCCCTCTAGTTTGAGTCTGTGTGTATTTTTCTATCTGAAGGGAGTCTCTTGTAGGCAGCATATGTAAATCTTGTTTTCTTTCTTTTTTTATTGTTAAATTTATTGGGGTGACATTGATTTGTAGCAATTAGATAGTTTCCAGATGTACAAGTCCACATCACATCACCCATGTATCCCATCATGTGCCAACCATCCAGAATCAGCTCCCCTTCCATCACCATATATCCGGTGTCTACTCCCACCTCCACCCGCAACTCTCCTCCCCCCCCCCCACCTTCCCAGGTAATCACCAAACTATTGAGTGTGTCCATAATGCTGGTGCCCACTCCCACCTTCCCTCCCACTCTCGCTTCCCCCTCCTCCCCTTCCCTCAGGCAATCACCCAACTATTGAGTGTGTCCATAGGTCTCTGTGTCTTTGTTCCTTTCAGTTTTATATTCCACCTATAAGTGAGGTCATATGTTTCTTGATTCTTTTAGTCTGACTTATTTTGCTTAATAAGATGGTTTCAATGTCCATCCATGTTGTCACAATAGCTGTATTTTGTCTTTTCTTATCCCTGAGTAGTATGTACCACTGTGCAAATGTACACAATAGTTTTATCCAATTATGTATCAAAGGACACTTTGTTTTTTTCCATGACTTGGCCACCGTGAACAGTGCTGTGATGAACATTGGGATACATATCTCTTTGCAAATTAAGGTTTTCAAGTTTTTTAGGAAGATTCCCAGAAGAAGGATTGCTGGATCACATGGCGATTCCATTCCTAGATTTTTGAGGAATCTACATACTGCCTTCCATAATGGTTGTACCAATTACATTACCACCACCAATATATAAGCATTCCTTTTTCTCCAAAGCTTTTTAAGCACTTTTTATTCCTTGTCTTGTTGATTATAGCCAGTCTAACAGGTGTGAGGTGGTATTTCATCATGGTTTCTATCTTACTAATTGCTAGCGATGTTGAGCTTTATTTATTTATTTATTTATTTATTTATTTATTTGTTGACCGTTTATATGTCTTCGTGAGAGAAGTATGTTTTTAGGTCTTCTGCCCATTTTTAAAATTGGATTGCTTTATTTGTTGTTGAGTTGTACAAGTTCTTTATATATTTTTGATACTAGCCGCTTATCGGAGTCATTGTTTGCAAATATTTTCTCACAATTTGGTTGGTTGTTTCATTGCTTTGTTGATAGTTTCCTTTGCTGTGCAGAAGCTGTTTAGTTTGATAAAGTCCAAGTCATTTATTTATCAAACTCCCTCTCAATTTTTAATGGTCACATGTGGTGTGAGACCAGCTCATTACATATCTCTGCTTCTCCTCCCAGTCTTGAGATGGCTTCTTTCTTAGTTGTATGGTTTTGATTCAGCTAGACTTTAGGCAATTTTAAGTTATGGTTATTCTGTAGTTTAGTTGTAATTTTGATATGATCATGAGATAAGCATAGCCTTCACCTACTCTGCCATTTTGACCAAATTATTTCCTAATTATTACATGAATGTGCTTTGCATAATCAAAATATATTGAATTAAAAACCTTATTTTCTCCCTTTCAGTATTACCTTCAACCAGGATCTGGCCCATGTGACACCATCATGTTCAAATGCCTCACTTATAGTTTTAGGGAATCAAATAGTTTGGCACCATATGGGTATAACTCTCAAAGAAGCCTCTGCATTCTGTATTGGGTTTACTGAAATGAGTGTACTATATGTATTCCTTTATACAAACAATAACTTTTTTTTTGAGGCTACAAATGGTTAATATGTACCAAGAATTGACCTTATAACTAATATTTGAAAGTACAAATAATAATTTCATCTATAACAGTAAAAATAGTTTCAAAAATGACGTATCTTGCCAAGTACAGTGATGGTTTTTGAGGATCCCTTAACACTTAACAGTGATCTCTTTATCTCTCCTGAAAGCCATTTGCTCCTTGGATTTTATGGCAACTTTGTCTTCCTATTTTCCTCCTACCTCTCTGGCAATGAAATCTCAGAATGCTTTTTTGAACTATCTGCTTTTACCAAATTTTCAAATGATGGAGTTACTCCAGGCTCAGTTGTTAGGCCCCCTTTTCATTCTACATTCTCCTTAGTTAATTTCAGTCATCCTCAAAGGCTCTAATTACTATTTGATAACTCCCAGATAAATTCTCCTCTCTAGATTTATTTTCTCTATGACCCAGACTACTTAAAGCTTCCCAAAAGCTCCTACTACTTAGTAAATGCCATTATCAGGAACAGACACGGTCCTTCAACCTCACATGTTTGTACTTAATTCCTAATTTTCCCCTTGCAAACCTACTTTCTCTTTCTGGTTTTTAATTCCAGTGAAAGTTCCCAAAGTATGCAGCTTTACTCACCCAGTTGTGTAAACTACAGACTTGGGAATCACTCGTTAGCCAGTGCAGGCCTATAGCCTTCATCTACTTTTTCTATTTACTGTTACCAGTTTCATTTTATTTTCATCCAAGTTTACACAAGAACTATGTTGTATCCCAAGTTCAAATCTTGAGATTATTTAATGTTTTCCTCCATCAGCCATTAAGCAGTTATTTAAAACAAATATGATCATGTAATTTCCTTTGATGGCATTTCATTACTCTGAGGTATGATGACCAATTGTCCTGGTGTGTACAAGACTGAGGGGATTCCCAACATGTGGCCTTTCAGTTTTAAAATCAGAACAGCCTTAGAAAAATTGTCTGTTTGGTTGGGACTAGGGGTTTTCCTGGAATGCTGTACTCTCGGTGCTGAAACTGGAAAACTCTTGGGCAAATTAAAACAAATCGGTCACCACAGTTTTAAGACAAGATATTTAAATTATTTGAATACCCTCCTCTTCTTTCTTTATTCTCCAGGTTCTAGCCACATTGTTATTCTTTTTGGTCTATAAGCATTTCATTCTGCTTTCTACCTCAGGGCCATTATATGAGCTCTTTGTATTACTTTTACTTTTTCTATAAATTGATTATTTCTTTCCAATCACCAGATTGTAGCTAACTATCGTTTCCTCAGAGAAATTTTCCCAATTCCTCAGACCAGGGAAGACCTCTCTGTGTCATTCTCTTATTATTCTACACTTTGTTTTAGCACTTATCAGAATAATAATTGTGCTAATGTTTGTCTTTCTTGTAGGGCGTGAACTCCCTGGGGGCAGGGACCACAAGTGATCTCCAACATGCTACCCAGCACTTAGCACAGTGCCTGCCACAGAGTAAGTGTACATTGAGTATTTATTGAACAAATGAATCTTAATATCTTCTTTTGTCATCCTATGATTATAATGTCCATTTCCATGGTAAATATATTTTCACAGCAAAATATTCAGGTGGCTCTAAGTTCTAAAGTGTATGTATTTAGTCAAACCATGTTGCAAGTTCCTGGAATAATTGGCCCCTTCCTATGCTTGTATTAAAATTGTCTCTCAACAGAGCTAACAGACTATATGATACAGTTCTCTCTCCCAAAGTTTACATTCTAGGGAAAACCGTGGATACAAAAATGTCTACATCTGTATGAGTTGGTGCCCATTAGGTAACCATCATTTTTGTCCTGTGCACATTCTGAAACAATATTGTGCATTTTAAGAACTTTGATAAGTAGATCCAATGCTATCACATGTCAGAAGTTAATATCTTATTAAAGTTATTATAGAGATAGAGGAACAGGAGTCACTCTGCAAACCACATAGCAGGAACTATTTTTTTTAAGATTTATTTTATTGTTTTTGACAGAGACAGAGAGAGACAGAGTCAGAGAGAGACAGAGAGAATGAGGAGTGCCCAGAGCAGTCTCCATAGTTATACATCATCAGTTTTTCAACATGGTTTCATTTAAGGTGACCAACTGTCCTCCTTTAGGGAGGACAGTCTTCCTTTTGGCAGGACAGCCCTCCTTTTGGAAGTTCTGTCCTCCATCGAAAAAATGTCCTCCTAGATGTCCTCCTTTTCGACTTGTGTTCAGTTTTTATCCACAGAACTACTAGACATTAAAATAGATGACAATTGTCTATTTGAAGAAATTAGAAAACTGAATATTTATTTAAATTCTGAAAAATTGGTCAAGTGGGAAAATAAATATTTTGAAGTTGATAAAAGATGGGTGGAAATATTCAACCATTTCAAAAATGCACATATACCATATGAAAATTTACTTCTTCTAGTACAATTTACATTGTGCTGCTCTGGCACTGACGCAGCAGTTGAAAGGGTATTTTCAATTGCTAATGATTTTTGGACAACTGAAAAATCAAGTCTGAATGTTGATACTCTAACTGCAGTACTTGCTGTGAAATTCAATATAAAAAAAAGTTCTTGTAGGGATATTTCTAATATTTTGTTAGAAAATGACACATTAACAAAAAATATTTATTCAATTGAAAAATATTCATATTTAAATAATAATTAATCATAATATACCTGCATTATCTATTTACTAATTTATATTATAATGCTTTCTGTTTAGTTATTGTTGCAAAGAATAAATTTTTTATTTGCAATATTTGTTTCTTTAATTTATTTATGTCCTCCTTATTTATTTATGTCCTTCTTTTCATTGAAAAAAAGTTGGTCACCTTATTTCATTCCACACAGGTGGTCGGGGCCATGCAAGGCATGAAATTGGGTTGGGGGTCTCCTTCATGGCACGCCTCCTCAAGCCAGGGGCCCAACTGGGGGGCAAGACCAAACTGGGGGCCTCTTGTATGGGAAGCACCCCAGTTCAGCATATGAGTCTGTGTGAGCCGGGATCTGGGCCCGGGCTGGGCCCGGGATTTGATCCTCAGTCCCCAGGGCTGCAAAGCAAGTGTTTAACCTGCTGAGCCATCTCAGCTTCCCCAGGAACTATTAATAAATAAATTATTCCAAATGATGGCTCTGTTCTTCTCTTTTGGTGTCCCTCTTTTGATGTCATCATCCTGACTCCTCCCACCCTTCACTGTGGCCTCTAAAATGTCCTTTGTTGTTGCAGGACAATTTATTTTCTTCCCTAGTGTACATAACTCTCAACACAAAGCAAAAACCCAGCAGGGCCAACAAGTTGGTCTCTTGTTCCTCAAGCACACCCTCAAAAGTTCTCATTTCACATTTTTTAAAAGATTTGTTTTATTGTTTTGAGAGAAGAGGGGGGGAGAGAGAGAGAGAGAGAGAGAGAGAGAGAGAGAAGAGGGGAGGGCCCAGAACAGTCTCCATAGTTGTACATTATTAGTTGTGGCATGGTTTCATTCCACACAGGTGGACGTGGAGCTGTGCAGGGTGGGAACTAAACTGGGGTTCTCCCACATGGGAGGCAAAAACCTTCACCACCACCTCAGTGGTTACCAGTTACCCTGCAGTTCAGCATATGGGGTTTGTATGGGTCAGGCCATGAAATCAAACCCGGACCTCATGATTGGAAAGCAAGTGCTCAATCACTGAGCTATTCTGGCATCCCTCAAAAGGTCTCATTTCATTTTCTTCTCACATCACTTCTTTTTTGGAAATCGAACTTGTTCCATTGATAATACATAACCCCACAAGGAGATTTAAGACAATAATTATATAATTAGAAAAGACAATAAGAATCTATGAAGAAAACATAGGTATAAATGTGGGGTTATTATCTCCAGAGTTGAAAAACACATCAAGAGATATTGTGATAGAATTTTGGCCAGTAAGATGCTTGTAGGAATGATTTCTCTGCTGAGAATGATTCTCCTCTCTGAGTACAGAGTGGTTTACCACATGCTGTGTTCCTCTGTGTGGTGGGGCAGGTGCAGAGAGGTGGTTCATGGGCTGAATCTAGACTTTCTATCATCTTCTCCATTTGCAGTTGTGCTTCAGAAGCCTCAGCTGGAGAAGATTGGCTGCAGGTTCTTAGGCCCCAGCTGACCTAATGGGGCAAAGAGAGGTAGAGGAGCCAATGACTATGTAAACCAAAAATATGAACAGAACACAGCTCGGTTGCAGCATCTTTCAGGGAAACCTCTTGCTCAGGAAAACACACTATGATTGGTCAGCTGACATCACAACACCAAAGATCCTGCTCCCATGGTTATCTTTGCTTTAATACTTTCTGTGATTGACTAAATATAGCCAGCTCTGAAAAATCTGAGAACCTGACAATATCAGAGCTGGAAGTGAACAGAGAAAGAATGGCCCCTCCCCATCACTCTTCAAATGATGTAACTCAAGTGAGGATGGATTTATGTGACTTGCTGAAGGTCACTAGGTTATTTTCAGATAATGAAAATAAACAGTTTTTCTAGTTAATTGAGATCCAATCTTGACTGCTACTCAATTAGGAATTTTCCCTAACATGTACAGATTTATAGCCTGGAAAAGGAACATGTTAATAATGTCCGTATTTTAAAACAAAAATCAGTGCTAAATAAATTTTTTAATGAAGAGTTGGTTAAAAATACACTCAATAGGGGAAGCCAGGATGGCTCATTGGTTAAGCAATCGCTTTGCAGCGCCAGGGGCCTAGGATTGAATCCAGGCCCCAGCCCGTGCGGAACCATATGCTGAACTGGGAGCTCCCCCAGTTCACTTCTCTCTCTGTCTCTGTATCTCTCTGTCTCTCTGTCTCTCTGTCTCTCTCTCTCTCTCTCTCTCTCTCTCTCTGTCATAAATAAATAAATAAATAATATATTAAAAAAATACACTCAGTAGAAATAGCTGTATTCATCATTCTGGTGTTAATGGCTTGGGACCTTAAAGTAATTTTTAATCATTTATTTCTTTCCCAAAGTTTTTGTGCCCATCTCTAATTAAACAGCAGGATTTAATCAGTAGTTAGATGGGCAATTTTGCGAGAACTAGCAAAATATTAAAGCTTATGTGGTTTCATAGTTAAAAAATATAGCCTGTTTCAATGGTCCTCATAGATATTACTCTAGGCAGTTGTTGATGTCCATACATGTGATCATAATTCATCCCATTAAAGTCAAATTAGAAATATGTTGACATCTCTTGAAAGTATAAGGGAGCATATTGATCCCATGGGATCTTACATCACAGACCTCTGATTTTCTACACAGCTACCCACTTGAAATCATTCTATCCTGAAGCAGCCATTTAGGAGCATGCTGGGACCAGTACAATAAATCAAATTAATTTAGCATGGGAAGACAGTTTATATTAAATACATATACATTTTTAAAAAGCATCACCTCTTTCTTTAAAGAACTTAAGGGCCTTTAACAGCTCCTATTCTTAATGTTGTTTGATTTAACATTATTCTGGGTTTAAAGCAAGCCCAAAATACATATGGGCTATTGGATCAGAGACCTGCAATTTAGTGTGCTTTAGAGTTTATATAGATTCTCTTATTTAATCTTCATAATTCTGAGGTGAAACAATGTTATCGCTACCATATTGTAAATAAGGATGTAGATGCAGAGAGATTGGGTTGCTGAGGTTTAAAGATTGCATACTGATACTGATCTCTCTGAATTATTGTTGTGATATTCATCAAAAAGAAAAGTGGGCGGGAGGGGGAGCCAGGATGGCTCAGTGGGTTAAGGGCTCATTTTGCAGCCCTGGGGACCAAAAATTGAAACCCAGCCCAGGCCTGTGCGGACTCATATGATGAACTGGTGAGTGCCCCCAGTTCAGCTCTTCTTGGGTGAGACCTCAGCCTGTGTCCTGCCCTGTGCAGCCCCACGCCTACTTGTGGAATAAAACTGTGTGGAAAAAACCGATGATGTGCAACTATGGAGACTGTCCTGGGCCTTCCCCCTTCTCTCTATCTCTGTCAAAAACAATAAAAAATAAATCTTAAAAAAAAAGAAAAGTGGGTCTCATTTTGTATTAACTGGGTGAGAGATTAACAAGTAAAGTTGGTTGGATACCAGCAAGAACGGAGAATAACTGTACTGATTCATGCCCTTTTATGTCTTTTTCTTAGAGACAAGGAAGTTTGCAGATGACAGTCTCACCAGTGACTCTGTGCCATAAAGAACTGGAAGTGTGCATCTTAGCTCATCTTGGGATCCTGGGGTAAGGTTCTAGGTTCTTCAGTCTAATGTCAAAATACTAAGACTGATTTTTCAAACAAGCAACTAGACTTTATGTCCCTAAAAATTTCTTCATCTTAAAGATCTTATGGGGAATGCCAGGATAGCTCAACAGGTTGAGCACTTGCCTTGCAACCTAGGGACCTGGGGATCGGGTCCTGGCCCCGGCCTCTGCAAACCCATATGCTGAGCTGTGGTACAACTGGTAGCTACTGGGAGGGTGGTGAAGGTTCTTGTCTCCTGCAGTTTGGTTCCACCCCATGTGCCCCATGTCCACCTGTATAGAATAAAACTATGTTAGTGAACTGATGATATGCAGCTGTGGAGACTCCCTGGGCCCTCCCTCACTTCTCTCTGTCTCTCTCTATCTCACCTTCTCTCAAAACAATAAATCTTATGACCTCTGATAGATATTTCCTTCGGCTCATGGCCTCAGACACCGAGGTGTCACTTGCTCATCTCCAGGAATAAGAACAAAGTATTTTGGTTTGAGAGACTGTGCCACTTTATTATTATTTTTTAAAATTTATTTATTAATTTTTTGACAGAGAGAGAGATACAGAGACAGAGACAGAGAGAGAACTGAACTGGGGGAACTCCCCAGTTCAGCATATGGTTCCGCACGGGCCGGGGCCAGGATTCGATCCTTGGTCCCCGGCGCTGCAAAGTGAGCGCTTAACCCACTGAGCCATCCTGGCTTCCCCCTGTGCCACTTTGAAATCCTAGAATTAATGTGCTAGACTATAGTGTAATAACTGAAAGTGAATCTAGGTTTCAAGTAAGTTTTGTCACTTACCAGCTGTGTGTATAGAGGTGAGTTACCTTCTCTAAGCTTATGTTTCTTTCACACTTAAAATGCTAAATAAGGTTATTAGTAGAATTAACTGGGAAATGTTAAAAATGGTGTGCATACGTGGAGAAATTACATGGTTGCTATTGATGCCACTGATAATATTGCTACTCCTGGTTTATATTCAGCAGGGAACTCATGGATAAAATTCCCTGAAAAGGACAAAGTGCATATTCTTTAACAGAAATGGACAGAAATCAATTCTTCCTCTCCCAGCCCTGGTCAGTGCTGCCACAAAAAGTGAAATGAATTACAGATGGAGTAATGTCAGCTGGCCAAATACTTTGTCTGCATCCCATCAACTGCTGATAGCACAGAGGAAGCCAGGTCACAGTGGAAGGAGCAGAATCTTAGCTCATCTCTTGAGTATGTAACTAAACCTTCTTAGTGGATGACGGACAGGATGTACAGCATAAATGCGAAGGGGGATAGATGATAGATACCGTAGATACATAGATAGATAGATAGATAGATAGATAGATAGATAGATAGATAGATAGATAGATAGATAGACAAATAGGCAGTCTGCGCCTCCAGGTCAAATTCGCACAGTTTTCCATTTTCCTCAGTGTGAAAACTGATCTCTTCAAACTGCAACAACCTGACCTATTGCTCAGGGCAAACAAAAAGGATGACCAGATAGCATATACCAAGTTCTCACTGGGGAAAACTCAGGTCGATGAGATTAGTAAGACCAGTGTGGCTTCCTCATCTCCCATTCGTTCTAGAGTGATACACAGAGCTGTAGTGGGATTGTGTGTTGTTATGAAAGCCTTGGGTGGTGGCATTAAAAGCTACATGATTAAGGAAGCACAAATCCCTCCAGCTGTGATTAGGGGCTACACAATTGCAGCACCATTATGGAGCAATCATTTTGGCTTCAGCCTTTTCCTTGTAACTGAGTGTACGTGTGTGAGAAAAATGCCAGCTTTAAGGTCATCTTTGACCTTTAAGGACACACTTTGAGGTCATCTGGGATTTATGACCTTAAGAACTGGGCAGTAGCTGGTTTCCATGGATCTTTAAAGGAGTCCAGTCCCCCTCCTTTTTTTTTTTTTTTTTTAAGATTACCCTTACCTCTTACGTTTCAACAATGAGAGGCAGCAGCAAGAGACTGGAGAATGGACAGGCAGAAAGGAGAGGACATTTCTTTCCCATCCTGACTCTGGCCAAGCCATAAGCCATGGCCCATGTTTCTTTATATAGCCCTGCCCTATAATGATGGTCTCTTCTCACAATAGCTCCTTTGCCTCCCGCATTATGGTATGTTTCACCACCCTTCTTCTCCGACCTAAATGCCCCAACTTTTGTGAGTAGCCCTGACATTGGCTTCTCTTCAGTTAACCCATTTGAGTGGATTTTCTGTTCTATGCTGCAACCTTGCCTGGTACCACAGAAAAATGTCTAATTTGTTTAAGGTATAAATGTTACTCATTTTAGCCATTTGGATCCTCTGTGCCTCTGTATAGCTTCACGTTTTCACAATATTTTCAAATGTGTCTTTTCTTCTAAAGAAAATAATATGTAAGAAGGAATTTGAGCTTATATTAGAAAGATACATGATTTAAAATGCTCTTCTTTGTTCCCTTGTTTTAATATCTTAAGAGTGATTTAAAAAACTAAGTGTTATTAGAATGTCATAGCTTGCTGTGTAATCAAGCCAAATGTGGAAATAGGAAAGTTCCAATATTAGAGCAAAATCACTCAAATGATTTCATTTAAAAAATGACTCATTTAAGCTTGTCACAATTCTTTGTTTGGTATAACACTCTACAGAACACAAATAAAAATAGCCATGGAAGAAGCTTGTGTATAAGCTCTGGTACCAGGGTTTTTTCCATGGGAAATTGATTTATTCTTCACAAGTCTTTAAATTCAATTTATCTCCATGACTTCCTGTTTTGATACAAATGCTCTGGATTCAGGGAAGGCTTAAGCAGACATGGCTGGTAAACATTTCCTATTTTTCTTTCTCAATTAGAGGAGCTAAAATTGCATTACAGACTACTCTGCTCAGAAAGCCAATAAATATATCTAATGCCTACTGTCTGGAGAAATGTAAAACTGAGCAGGCAGCTGCCCTCCTGACCCTGGCTTGTAATTTTCTTGCATCTTCCAGTGAAGCCACAGTTTTCCCTGCAGCACTGTTAGCTGAGATCTGAAGAGGCTGCCTTTGGGTGTCAATGTATTTTATTCCCACTCAGATTTTAGTAGTTTGGAATGTGAATCTGACTATAAAGCTTCAACTTGTTTCAACAAGCTTATGGTAACTGAGTTTCAAAGCTGACTTTGGAGAAATCTTCATTGTTTACTCACTTATTCATTCATTGCCAGGCACATCCCATGAACAAATTAACTCCCCTTAATGTGACTGAAAAGGAAATTAAAGAAGACAAAGTGATAGTGGAAAATCCATTCCTAAACCTTGAGAATGTGCCAAATACTGTGCTTTGTGCTATGTTGGCAAGTAAGTGACACAAAAAGAAATAAGAGCTATATCTCTATTTAGAGAGTTGAGTGGGTAGCCAGTGGGAGAATAAAAGGTTAAAAATATATTAAAATGCCATTAAACAAAATTTTGGCTTTATTCCAGTAAGCATACACAATAATTCTTACTGAATTTATTTAAAATTGTTACTTTTCCTCTGTTAATTGTAGTAAATTTTAAAATTTCTGGTTTTGCTATTAAAGTAAGTGCTCTGGATAGAGAACTAGCGTTACTCGGTATTTTATGATGTGACACCTTCAGACTGTTATAAGATTACTTGGCATAACAAAAGCTTGTCCCCAGTGGAACTGCTTATAGGATCAGGTATGCATTGTGGATCATTGAAGGTACCAATATACGAGGGTCTTTGAAAGGAGACAGGAGAAACACAAACCCTAAAGCACAAATTTCAGAATCAGACATCCTTGCTATGAAAGCTTTTTCTATCACATGGTAATCAGGTGGCTTTTAGCAAGCTACTTAACTTTTCTGGGATTCAGTTTCTTCAAATGGAAAATGGAAATAATAGTAGAACATATGTCATTGCATATAAAGCACTTACTATAGACACAGAATAGTAGCTGTTACTGTGCTTACCAACCCTTTCTGTAGTATAGGTCTCTAAAGACTGCTTATGTCGATTTAGTCAGGCATCTTGTAAAGTAGCTGAAAATCAGAAGGTACTGCTAAATTTTTGTTTTATATACACTGAGATATCTGTACAAAGTACTATGAGCACAGTCTTATTTAAGATAATATATTTATCTTTACATAATCAAAAAGAAATAAGACAGTGTAATGAAACTATACATTTTCCCCCAGATAGTCAATCAGTGGACAAGAAAAAGAATGAGAGGGACAGTAGTCTAGAGTGGGATTTGTAAAGAATATTTATGGGACCTGACATAACGTGGCTCATGCAGGACAATGAAAAGAACTCTAGTCATGCTTGATCACATGATGTACACTGAGGAAATGACAAATAAAATTATAAAAAATCATTACCACCCTCTATCAGTATTCCTGAAATACAATTCTCAATAATCTCTTGTTAGCTTAATTTTAACTAAATATTTTGAATAAAATAAAATGCCAATTATTCCACCCCAATCATCCTCAAATAATGTACTTAGTACGTAATGTGGGTCAAGCTCTGCATTAGGCACTATGGATGCAAAAATGTATAAGCTGTGTCCTCAATGACTTTGCAACATGAAAAGAGACTTCACATAAATATGTAGGTCAGAGTATTGGTCTTGAAAATTATGAGATTAAGAAAGGTGTGCAAAATATTAACTTAAATCTAGAAAATAAAGGTGATTTAAATAAATTATGTAAAATATTAAAAATGTGTTTCACCACTGGTATTCTCATGTGGTTCAATGTCCAAAACTTGAATGTCATGTATTATATCGCAAGGAAAAGTGGAAGTTCTATAATACAGAGTTATCAATAATATCATCACACATCCTATCTACTATTGTCAACAATTTAGCTTCCACCTGTCTAATGTTGATGGGGGTCCTCAATCTGAGGTACAGAAAGAGGAGAAACTTTATTCAAGTGAACAGTTTGCAAACTGGGGAAACACAGCCTCCTGTAGAATTTAACAGTGTGTTCTGCAAAGACAAGGAGAAGGCAGCTTTTTGTAGAGGAAGTTCCCTTCCTAGTTCCCAATTGGTACATTTTTATGCAAATGAAAAATCCAAAGTTATACAGTCTGCTTGATTCAAATAACACCATTTGGATCGTTTGTCTTTTGTTCTGACTGATTGTTATGGAGTGGATTTGATTGGTCAGTATAGATGCACATAAGGATATAGTTTTACAGTTCTGACTGACTGAGACAGATCTTATTCCATTGGTAGAAATACGATCCTGAGAATTCCTTTATAAGAGTTGACTCAGCAGACAAAGCATAATTAAGAGTGCTGGGGAAGCCGGGGTGGCTCAGTGGGCTAAGTGCTCACTTTGCAGTGCCGGGGACCCGAGATCGAATCCCGGCCCCAACCCGTGTGGAACCATATGCTGAACTGGGAGCTCCCCCTGTTCAGTTCTCTCTGTCTCTGTATCTCTCTCTATCTCTGTCAAAAATAAAAATAAATAAATAAAAATATATTAAAAAAAAAAAAAAGATTGCTGAAGTTTCATTCTGTAGCTTTTCCCTGAAATGGAGCATCTCTGTTAGCAATGGATGCTAGACTCTAATTATGAATTTGTGCTCAGTTAAGCACAAGAATTCCATCTTGACAGATATATTCCTTCTCAAGGTCCACACTATGAATTAGTGTATTATAATATGTATGCATTATAATATATATGCCTAGTAAAGCATTGTTATAGATTATGTTGTCTATATTTAAATTCGTCTTCATATAATAAAATGAATGGAGCTAATAAGAGATTGCTGCAAAAAAATTTCAGGCTAGGGATAGTATTAAACTGCCAGCAAAGCAGCATTAGGCAAAAAACAAAATATGGCGGCAGTGCTGTTTCTCCCACTCCTCCTAGGACACTTTGTCAGCTTCATTATGCATAAGAACTGCAACAATCCAGTAAGGTCTGTAAGAGGCAGACTATTTCTAAATAATCAGAACAACTGTTCAGTGTATGTTTATCCAATATTGCTATTGATGAACCTCACCTCAAGTGTATATTAGGTCTTGAGAGTTGGGTTAATGAGAGTATGAATGTACAATTCATAAGCACATAAATTTTAGTGTGTACTCTAAACTTCTTATTAATGATAAATGTGTGTCAACAGTTTGGAGATCACTGGATTTACATGTTAGAATGATCAGGGGGCAGCATACAAGGACAGGTTTTATTTTCAATATAGTTTTTTAAACTGCCTTTGTTTTGATGTAGTTTAAAACAATGTTACCTTTTCAATACATTTCACCCCATTTGCACGTTTGCCTCTTGGGAGAATTTTTGTTCTTTTTGGTTTTTTTTGTGGTAAGCATGGAAGGACTATTCTAGAATACCCTGTTCAGGTATAAAGACGCATTTTACATCTTAGAGATGAGACATGGCTCTTAATCATGGTGCATCGCTCATTGCACAGTTGACATTGCTATTGTCAGAAGACTTAAAAGGTTCTGTCCTTGAAAAGTAAAAGCTGTCAGATTTTGTATTCTATTTTGTATTTAGATCTTACTGCTAATGTAGAAATTCTAAAGAGACTTGAAAAATGCATTTTAATATCTATGAATAAAAGTATCTCTTTAAATAATGATTTAACTAAATCTTATACACTTGTTTCTGAGAGCATGTACATCTTTTTTTGGTCTAGTGATAGCACAGGGACACTTTGTCCCTATATTTTGATAGCATTTATAATTCTAAAAACACTGTTTGTACATCATCTTGCTTGATCCCTGTAGCAATGTACAAGAAAGGCACAGCTGTCCTGTGAGATGGGTGTGACTGCAGACCTGGTTCTCGTTTTTAGGAGCACTGGCCCATGAGCAGGTCCTCTCAGCCTCATGTTCCTCATCTTACATCACAAGATGATTTCAAGGATCAAAATTTTACACGTCTATACATTTCCACTGATTAGAATTCACTTAACAAATATTTTCTCTTCTCCATGAGACCTAGAGGGGCAAGTGTGTGTGTGAAGAAAGGCTAGTCTACCTGTAACAGGGAAATGCTCAGCCTCTGACTCCATCATGTTCAAACCTGCTTTGTACTTGAATATAGACATGCTAATTATTAGGGGAATTCTGCTGGCAGATTGGGTTTTTACAAAAACAGCCCCCTTACCAGAAGGTGGCTCTCCCAAGGAGATGAGTGAAATATATTAAAAAATAATGACTGTTTATCAAAGATTTGTTGCAGCTTCTTGAACTGACTCAGATCAGCTGAGATCAATAGACTGGCAACAAAGAAAATTCAAAGTCATCCTTGGACCCTTGCTAGTAGCCAGATGTTGCTGTTGGCAATCACCTTTTGCCCCTCCCATTTTCCTTTCCTTTGACGTAATAGAAGCCTGAGCTGTACTTTCTTAAGACAAAGTTGAGATACCACTAGG